>MASP02000141.1:0-106030 GCA_001693025.2 Colletotrichum lindemuthianum | reverse complement strand
CTAAAATAACTAAAATAACTAAAATAACTAAAATAACTAAAATAACTAAAATAACTAAAATGACTAAAGTGGCGGAAATTATAAACAACATATAGAATTTCATATAACTAGAATAATAATATAGTAAAAGAAACTAGGATATTAAAAGTACTTAGAATAGTTTAATACTTAAAAATAGAATAAGTATTACGAAATAAAGCAGTCGCAGTAGGTTAATACTGCCCGTTTTGAAGGCGGAGCTTACCTAAAATAGTCCGTAATAGCTAAAATGTGGTTTTTATTAAGTAAATAAAGATATAGAGGAAAGAAGGCTTCCGTATAACTGCTATTTACAGCATTTATAGTAATAGAATAGCTAATTACGTAGCTATACGTATGTATATAACTACTAGAGTTAATATATAATAAATACCCCTAGTTTAAAAAAGAAGTTATATCCTTATAATTCCACCTTCCTAGTCTAAATTATTATATTCTAAGTAACTGCCACTATTACTAATACTTACTATATTATTACTAATATAAGTATTAGGATCATTACTAATATAACTTATAGTTATATTACTAATATAATTATTAGGATTATTATTACTACTGTAACTATTAGGTATATTATAGTTACTAGTATCTACATTAATATTACTCCTAGAAGTATTAGAGGCGTCCATATCAGAGTTTTCAGTATTATATACCTATTCAGTAAATATAGATATCAGACTATTATTATTATTATTATTATCGTTGTTATTATTATCGTCATTATTAGTGTTGTTATTATCATTATAACTATATAGAAGGTAAATGCCAGTACTGCTCTTACCTTACGTAGAGGCGTAACTGGTACCTTACGTTCGAGTAAATATTATAGAGTGTGTAGTAGAGGCGTAACTGCCGTTACTGTTAGAGGTAGCATAACTGCCATAGCTATTACATATAGAGGGGGTCACTCTAGTTAATAATAATATTAATTACTATAGCTGTAGCTGTGGTTATTATAGCGTTAATTGCTATAGCGTTAATCGCTATAACGTTAACTGCCGTGACAGTTACCGTAATTAATATATAACAATATTATTATAATTACCCTACTTTTAAGCTAAAGTTTATTAATTACCCCGCTTTTAAGCTAAAGTCTATATACTAATCTAGCTTATCTAATTAGTCTAATTAGTAATTAGATAAGAATAATATTATTAATAAGAGGAAATTAAGGAAAGAGAAGAAAAAGTAATAGTCTCCTACTTTTCTAAACTAACAGAAGGAAATTCAGATTCTATAAATATTATATATAAGGTAGTTATAACCGTCCTTAATACTGAAGTAACTTTTACCTTACGATATTTTTAATATAAATAACGTAATATTAGTTTTTTAGCTATATCCTTATAATATATTACAGATATAGCTATAATAGCCTTATTTATAATAGGTAGTTTAGCTTTAACCTTATTAGTTATAATAGATAATATTAATTATACTACTAATTATTATAAAATACAGTAGTTACAGTAGGTTAATACTACCTATTTTAAAGGCTAAGCTTACCTAAAATAGTCTATAATAGCCAAAATATAGTTTTTATTAAATAAATAAAGATATAGAGGAAAGAAGGCCCCCGCGTGACTGCCGTTTACAGGATTTATAGTGACAGGACGGCTGGTTACATGGCCATACGCGCGTACGTAACCAGCAGAGTCAATATATAATAATAAGACTTAGATGTAAAATAACTTACTATTTAGAATAAACAAAATAAAAAAAGCAAACAAATAAATAGAGTAAGTAAATTATTAAGAATTAAGAGCGTAGTATTAAGAAGTAGAAGGATGAGAATATCCAGAATAACTAAAATATCTGGGGTAGTTTACCTAATTTGATTAAGTTTATTAACTTGAGTAACGTGGCTAAATTATATAGATCTGCTAATTTGATTCAGTTTAATAACCTGATTAGTTTAATTTAAATATAATAAATAGAATAAATAGAATAAATAGAATAAATAGAATAAATAGAATAAATAGAATAAATAGAAATAAAGCGATCGCTCCAGGTAGTTTCACTGAAGAATATTAAGCCAATTACCCCTTGAGTGGCCGCAGTCTTGTAAACTACCTAATAGTTTATTTATAAGTCTTAGGAATAAGTTTATAATTATCTTATATTTTATTATTATACTTTTAATTCTTAGTATCTCTATTGAATATTAAATCGAGTAATAATAAGCTCTAGGAATAATATACAAAGTATCTTAGCTTTAAAGCTTCTAAATATCTCGATTTTAATTATTTAGAGGATAAAGATTATAGACCTAACGTAATCAGATTACTCTCATTAGATAGAAACCTATTCTAAATAAATTAGCCTTTAATAACTATGTAGATTATGATTAATTGGTTTATTTTATAGAACGTCTAAAAATTTAGTTAACCTTTGTAGGATATATTAAAGTAATATTTAAACACTTATAATCAAAAATAAGCTTTTGACTTTATATTCTATGCTTAAATTTATTGATCAAATCTATAACTCAATATCCTTCACAATGATAAAAATTAAGAAATAGATTAAATACTAGAAAGACCTTTTAATTGCATATTAATTACCAAGCTACAAAGGAATTTATAATAGTAAGCTTTAGGGAAATAGATTATTAAACTTGGATATAGACGTAGGTTATTAATTTAAGTTATTTTCTTTATATCTATAAGAATTGATTAGATTAAGTATATTCATAGATAAAAGACTGATTATTTTAAATGTTAAATTATAAATCACTCTAAGACTATTACTTGAACTATAAGTAAAAGTAACTTGTATAATAGTAATATTATATAATAAATCTCTGAAAATTTCAAATAGCTAGAAGTTATTGTATAAGATTAGAGACTTTAGGTAAACTGATATTAATAATAACAGGTTTCAGAATATACTCTAAATAGATATTAAGATTTTAAACTGTTTTAGAAATCAATTTATATCTATAGATATTATATAGATTTACTTCAAAAGTATTATACATAGAATTCTAAAAAGGCTATTTGAAGTTAAACGAAGGGAACATATTAGATATCTAATAGAATATACTCTCAATATTCATGATTTCTATAGAATCTAAATTCCTTGTCTTTAGAAAGTTATTATCTTTCCAAATATTATGTTTTCTATAAGAAGATTCTATTTATCCTACAATTTATATATAACATGAACTAGAGAGATTATAAAACATCTACCTAAGTATTTTTTAAAAGATATAAAATTATATTCTGAGCTGTTCAGAAAGTTAATATCAGAGACAACATCTAATATAAAACCTTTTCTTCTATTGATACTTTTAATAATATTCAAAGTAAGATAGAATATTATACTAAAATCTAGGTTAATTCAAAAACCTAAAAAGAGAGATTTGAAAATGTTTCAAGTAATCTATAAACTGATAATATAACTTAAATATCTAAATATTGGATTTTAGAAAATATATGAATAACTAGAGAACTAAGTAATATATTCAAAATATAAACTTCAGTTAGCTGAAGAAATAGATATATTGGAGAAAAAAACCTGAAGTAATTATATTAAGACTCTAATTTAGCTTACTAAAAGTAAATTACAATATAGCTTTAAATCATCAAATATTAGAATAGTAACTATCCAGAACTTAGATTGATTATATAAACTTCAATGAAATTGATGACTTAAGTTTAGAATCAATATTAATATCTATATAATATTCTTAAACTAATATAATAGTAATACTCTGTTTGTTATGGAGGAAAGTTAAGATACTTCTATTGATATTAATCTAGATAATTAATAGTAGGAGCTCAATAATAATAATCTCAATTCTTGAACGATTGTTCTTATTATTATGTTTATGACTACAAAGAAAAAGAATCTAAATAAATAGATTGAAATTTACTTTAACTAATAAGTAATACCTTGTTAAGCTTGAAGAATTATAGTGAGTATATAATAATTACTTAAGGTATGTTTTACTAAAGTAGTAAAAGCTAGAATTGTAAAGCTTAAAGGAATTGGTATTTAGTAAAGAATAGACTACTAGAATAAAATATCCAAAGTTATGTTTTAAAATGTATTTTAATATCTAAAATAGACAATAATAGTATTTTAGAATAATATAAGGTATATATATATATATATATATATAGTAGTATATCATTAGTTTATTTACTATAGACTATATATAAAAAGAGGTGTTTATATTAAAGGTCTTTGATATATCTAGATTATATGCCTCTTGGAGCCTCTTTTAGGTAGTTATATCTAACAGTTAGCGTTTACTTTATACACTCTATAAATAAGCTGAATCTAAAGAATTATTTAAATAGAGAAAACCTTAAGATATGTATAGTTAGTTAATATAATAGCTAATGAATAGAGAAGATATATAGTATAAAGGAAATATATAGATCTATTTCTAATATTTACTTTTCGAGAATAACCAGAAAGTATTATATAACTTTCTTTACTAGCTAGATATACTTATTACCGTCAGAACTGATAGATAAGTCGGTAAATATGCAGTTAAGTTGTTAGTGTAAATAACCGTGAAATTAGAAGCAACGTAATATAATAACAGTAGTTTTCGCAATATGAAGACTTGTGGAAAATATTCAAAATAATATTGATTATATAGAGAAAGAAAGCGTAATTTGAATAATAGTAAGACTGATAATTTCTATTCATAATTCGTAGAAATATAGAGGGTTCTTTATAGAAAAGCTTTTCTGATTATTATAGTATTTAGGTTACTGTAGCTTAAGCACTGGAGGCATTATAGTTATAGCGTATAGAATACTATAGCCACACTAATTTATAGTATATTATAGCAAACTAAACGCTATAGCTATACTAGTATTTTAGCGTTTACGCTACTATAGTTGCAGTATATAGAATACTGTAGCTATACTAACTTACAGTATACTATAGCAAACTAAATACTATAGCTACACTAGCATTTGGCTTAGTAGCCTAAGCTTAAGTACTACTGATACCCTATAAAAAACTGAGCCCTTGATATAATTACTATCATATCTTAATAACCACTGAAGGTAGGATAGTAAAAATGAAATATATCTATAGGACATCTTTTATATAATATGTTGAATTATAAATATTATTTCTACGTCTTTCTGTTTATAGAAAAACCCGATATTATATATATATATATATATATATATATTAGAGTAAATCCAATATCTCCCCATTAAGTAAATATAATTATATAAAGCTTAGTTATATATAGAATAAAAACTCCAAAACTTAGAAAAAGTAACAAAAGAGGACATACTAAAGTCAGAAAACCTAAAACTATAAAGATAAAAAAGGAAAAACTTATAATTCTTTTTAAGATACTTCTTCTTGAAATTCAGATAAAACCTACTTAAATTTTATAGAGTCTAAAAACCTAGTTAAAATATAAGCTATATTATCTTCTGTATTTATATAAAAAAGAAATATCTTTTTATCTTAAATTACATCTCTTATAAAGTGAAATCTAACATTAATATAGTTTACTTTTTTATAAAACTCAGAACTTTCAGTTAGATTTTATATAGATAAACTGTCTATAAAGATGTTCGATTTATTTATACTTAAAACTTCTTTTTCCATATTTATAAAATTATAGTTATTTCTTAGATATAAAGTTTCTTTAGAAGCATCTGATAAAGCCATATCTTAACTTTATAAGTAGATAAAGCTACTGCCTTTTATTTTATAGAAGAATAACCTATAATATTATTATTTCTTCCTAAATAGAAAATATAGGCTAAAGTAGACTTTCAATTATTTAGATCTCTTGCCTAATCGGAATCTATATATCCCATTATATTTTATATTAAAGATATATTCTTATAGTTATAGGTAAAACTATAGTCTTTCTTATTATTTAAATAACCCCAAATATAATTAAGGGCTAAAAATGGGTTTTATTAGAATTAAAGGGGAGTCTTAAACAGACTTTAACTGCAAAAGTAATATCAGGCCTGGTTTTTAGAGCTAAATATAATAAAGCTTCTATTTCTTTCTAAAAATCTAAAACTTCAGTTTTTATAGCTATATTTATATTTGGAAATAACCTAAGACTTTGATACATAGAAGTCTTAAATTTATATACATCTTCTTTATTATATTTCTTAATTGTTTTCCCAGTATATTTAAACTAAGAAGTTATAACTATTTCTGCCTTTTGATATATACTTAAATTATAAGATAAACAGGTAGAAGGTTCTCCTGAATTCTATATTTTTATTTTAACTTTCGGAGAATTATATATTTAATTAGGTATTTTCCCATTTATAGTAGCTAGTAATATATTATCTACGTAGCAAGCTAAAATAGCTATATAGAGTTGTTTATTGAAAATAAAAGCCGCTTCATTATAAGCAGAAATAATAGATCCTAAAGAATAAAGCATATTTCTCAGATAATGATACTAAAGTTTAGAACTTTATTTTGAACTATATAAAGCTTTATTTAATAAACAAATAAAAGTATAGTGTTTATTATTTATATAAGTATTAATATTTCTATAAATATTGAATTCTAAAGAATTCTTCTTTATATCAAAATAAACACCAGTTAGTAGATAAACGTATATAGGTTCTTAAACGTTAATATATATAAAAAGCTATAGTAACGTTATATTAAATTAAAGTACAACCTAAATAAATAGATAGAATAATAATATATTTTTAACTTTTAGGCCTACAGGTAATACTAAAGGTTTTTAAATACTTAATATCTAAGTATCAATTATAGCCCTAATCTATATATTTAGCCTTATTTATAGTTTCTTTTATTACATTATTTGGTTTTAACTTATAAACCTATCTACTACCTAGTATATTAATATATTTAATATTCGTAGCAGATAAAAATATAATCTTCTACCTATTTATAGATTTTATTTATATAATTTATTTTATGATAGTTAGAATCCAGATTTTATATTCAGGGGATTTAAACGCTTAAATAGAAGAGATAGAATCTTCTATCTTATTTACTAATAAAATATAAGAAGCTTCATTATCTTTACTAGTATTCTTATATATTTTTATATAACTATTTAAACTTAGATAGTCTAAAATAGTAAAGAGAGCGCTCTCTTTATATTCTTTATAGATTGTTTCAGCTTCGTCTGTTATAGAAGGTAAATTAATATAAAAGTTAGATTTCTCCTGAATATTATTATTATGTTCTGTATTTATTTCTGAATCATTATTATTTTTTATATTATTTATACTTTCAGTAATAGAATTTAAATTTATTTAACCTTTAGCAGTTGCATTTATTCAAAAGTTATTGTTATTATTAGTATATTTATTAAGATTTATATCAGAAATAAAATTATCTGGATTTGAGCTTAGATCAATATTAAGTTAACTAGACCTTTCAGAAACTTTATTTAAATTAATAGATAAACGTAACTCCTTTTCTGAAGTATTAAAGGTATTTTCTAGGATTCTTATATCTGTAGAATAAATAGCTTTCTCTCTATTAAAATTCCAAATCTTATAGGTAGTATTTCCGTAAGCTATAATAGCTTCTTTATAAGCTTTAATATCTAGTTTTCTAGTAGTAGGATCTTTTTGTTTATAATAGTAGGGGCTACTCTATACTGTAATATTATTAATATCAAGCCTTATCTTATTATTTCATTTATAGAAAGTTTTGAAATTTATAGACCTATAAGGTATTCTGTTATATTTATATAAAGGCTACTAAAGTATTTGTATATAAACAATAAAGTAAATTCAAATAATATATAAGAACTCTGATTTTATTTACTATAGTTATTATAACTCTTTCTACTAAACCGTTAGGTTTATAAGTATAAGGAGGTTTAATTTTATTAATAATATCAGAATAACTATAAATATCTTTCATTCTTTCATTAGAGATATTGTTACTACTATTAGCATTAAATGACTTTATCTTTCTGTTACAATTATTATTATATACTAACTCTTTAAATTTGAGAAAGACTTTAGAAACTTATTTAGCTAACTTAGTTTTTAAGAAAAGCCCTTAAGTAAGTCTAGTTAATTTATTAATAAATAGAATAAATCTACTGTATCCGTTATAAGTTATAGACGTTATAGGTTTAAATAAGTCTACACTCATATAATCTGAATATTAAAGATTCTATTTCTGTTTTTTATTTATTTTTTTATATTATCAGTAAAGCTTCCTTTTATATAGGCTTTATATATAGATAGTTTATCTATTATATTAATATTAGGTAGATGTAAAGTATTATGTTCTAACTTAGTTATAGCTTTTATATTAGTATTACCTAAATAGCTATATAAAAGCTCAATATCTTCTGAAATGGAAGTTATAAAAATAAGTTTCTTTTGTAAAATAGAAATATTAAACTTATATATATTATTTCTCTTAAGTTCTACTAAATAAGTAAAGTTGGCTTTCATATTATCGAGTATTAGTATATTCCAAAATATTAATACTATACCTATAGGATCAAGCTTATTTTAACATAATAAATGAATATATAATTCTGAGATATAATAAACTTCTTTTAATATAAAAGCTTTATTCTTCAGAAATATTTTCAGATCTTCTACTTTTTTAGCTATAAGGTATATAACACTTTCCCACTTAATTTATATTTTAATATACTTAGTATCAAATAAAACAGATTTATCTTTAACTCTATAAAAAGTAGTAGTAATATTCAGGTAAAAACTACTATTTGTATAGGTTTTTCCTTTAACTAAACTTCCAGAATTTCTAGAAAGCTGTTAATTTATCAAAAAGCCTAGAGTTCTATTATTATTATTACTGGTTTTTAGGCTTTTGGGGATAATTTTTATTCTTTCAAAAAGTTGATTTTCTTCTTCAGGAAGAATATTAATATCTTTGTCTTTAGAAATAGATTCTTCAGCTTTTGGTTTTTCGTCTTTATTGATTATCTCGTCTTCTACTTTCTTGATTATTCTGTTATTTAAAGTAGTAATACTAATAGATTCCGAATTATTATTTTCTGATTCTTTCGATTATTTTAAGTTATTTTAAGTTATTATTAGTTATTATATTCTTCTACTAACTGGGAGCTTTTTCCGGGTGAAGATAGATGCAATTTTCCTCCATATAATTATGTTTCTTGTAATATTTTCGAAATATTCCTTTTTATTTTTATATAGCTTTTCAGTAACTTTGAAACTCTTCTCTTGCTTAATCTTTCTAGTATAATTAACTAAGGTATAATTATTTTGTCTTCTAGATTTATCTAATAAATTAAAGGATAAAACGTTTACAGTATAAGCTTTTTCATTAACCTTAAGCCTCTAAGTTACAGAAGGTATAAACCATTATATTTAGACTTTAGGCTATCCAAAATATAGAGTATAATTACGTATTTAGGTAACTGTAAATTATTATAGAATAGATTACTTCGCATTTTTCAACTTTATTTAGAAATTCTTCCATGCTACTAAGATTACTTAAAGTAATTTTAAGAAACTCTTTACAGATTAGGAGTTCATTAGTAAATCCAGATAGTTTATAAAAGTCTTGTAAATATTTAAATACCTAAAAAGTATAAGTATTATTTTGAATAACTCTAAGAGAACTGTTTCCACAGTAGAGTTATATATAACTTGAAGGCTTATTATTTTTAGTTCTATTTTTAGTGGTAGGAGGTTTAGTTATATATTTAGTAATATCCTTACTTGTAAGTAAAGCCTCTATATAAATAGATTAGAGTTTCTAATTTTTACCTCCTACTAAAATAAAAATAGAAATTCTTCAAATATTATCCATTTTATATATAAAATAATAAACTCCTTAAAAAGGCTTTTATATAGATTTATAAAGAAGAGACTAATTAAATATTAAGTTTCTAATATATAATTTAAAGATACGGAAGGGGCGGATAGCCTACTATCTATTGCAACTGTTAGTGAATATATTACCCTCTAAAGTAAAATATTAGCTTTTCTATCTCCACTAACTACTATAGTTAGCCTTAATCTAATCTAAAGCTAAACTCCTTATAGTTACAGCAACTAGTATACTTACCCTATATTAATCTTTTTGATCATAAATAACTAGTAACTTCTTTCCTATTAACCTTTTATTTTTACACCCTTATACTATCGATATATAATTCAAATATCTTAAGAACTTTAATTACTATTAATTACAGCTACTATATTTAAATACTTATTATAATCTTAATATCCGCAACCTTTATATTCTCCGGACTATATTCTACCTACCCCCAAGAAAAAGCTCTATACCTCTGAAATTAAAGCTATCCACTATTAATATAAGTTAACTTAAAAGCTTTATATAAATATAGTGGAACTTAACCTACTTTTATTAGTAAATAATCTTAATGTATTATTTGCAGCTAATATAAAAAACTTATATAGATATAAATACTTCTAATACAGCTAAATAGTCTTTAAAGCCTCTGTAATTATATTGCTATAGTACTGTAAGATATTTAGTAATTAATATTACTATAACATATTAATATTAGAATATTATCTAATTAATAACTGGTCTCCAAAATGGTAAGTTAGCTTAATGCAGCAAATTCTAGAATAGCTATAAAATTTTCTTTTAAACATCTACAGGCTATCTATTAATTAAAATATTCGGAATGATCTCAAAAAAGCCTAGTTTAATAAACTAATAGCAGTTATAATAATTATAGCTAAATATCCCTTTACCTATTCTACATTCTTTTTTAGTTGCAGGTAGCCGTATTAATTTCATGGGAATTCTAATTCTATTTTTAAAATACGGAAAAGTAAGAAATATAGAACGCTTAGCTTTTAGCCTCTTATTTTATTCCATCTTCAAGAGGTTTATAAAGCTTCTTAACCTTATAATCTTAATAATTACTTCCAGCTATATATATTAAGCTCTAGCTTTACTGAGGCTTTCACTAATAATTACCATAAGGTCTTCCTTCACTACAGAATTAAATATTATAATCGGAAGTATAATTATATATAACAATATGTAATTATATTACTATATAAACTAGTTATAAGCTAGTATTAGTATAAATACTATTGCTAGGTATATTATATAGTTAGAACTTTATATAGGGTGAAGGGCTTAGATACCACTACGGATATAGAGCAAAAGTAACTAAATAATATACAATTACTAGGTTTTCTAAGATAGAGATTTAATTTACAGGATAAACTAAGAATTAGAGATCTAAATCCTTATATAAGATAGAAATATTTGTTAATAGATAAATCCAGAAAGTTAGCAATCTAAATCTCATATATATTATACTTCTCCTTAAGTTAGATAAATGTAACTATTCTTTCTTCTTCTTTGTAGTATTATTTGAAAATCAAGAAATAAGCTGAGGAATTTGAAATAGAAGTTAATAATTCTCGGTTTAAGTAGATCTTTATACCGTTAAAATAATTTGAAACCAAAAAGCTAATAAACTTCCAGGAATTTCGAAATAATAATTGGTAGAAATGAAATCCAAAATAGTTAAAGGATTGTAGGAAGCTGAAATAGGTCGAAAAATTGGATTGTTAGTTAAATAAATATCTTGTTAAATGACGTTAATCTTGGATAGAAATAAGGTAATTTCGGTAAGGCATTTGGTTTCCGCAAAAGGGGTAAATAGGTAGGTTCTTTTATTAATTCTTTTTAAAATGTTAAAATTTAAGAAATAAATAAGATAGGTAATTTTTCAAAGCATAAAATAAAGAGTCTTTAGGTTGAGAAAAGCGGGGCTTATGACTTATTAGAATTAATAGATAAGTCGGTAAATTTACAGTTAAGTTATTACTGTGAATAACCGTAGATTATAAGGAACGTAATATATTAAATGTAGTCTTTGCAACATAAAGACTTATGGAAAAGATTCAGAAAATATTGGTTGTATAGAGAAAGGAAGTGTGATTCAAATAGTGGTAAGATTGATAGTTTATATTTACTATTTATAGAGATATTGAGGGTTTTTTATAAAAGGATTATTCTGGATATTATAGTGTTTAAGCTACTGCGGCTGAGACGCTAGATATATTATAGTTATAGTGTATAGGATGCTATAGCCACGCTAATCTTTAGTTTATTACAGCAAACTAAATACTATAGGTACACTAGTATTTTAGCGTTTACACTACTGTAGTTACAGTATATAAGGTACTATAGCTATACTAATTTACAGTATATTACAGCAAACTAAATACTATAGCTATACTATTATTTAGCTTAGTAGCCTAAGCTTAAGTACTACTGGTATCCTATAAAAAAGTAAGCCGTTTATATAATTACTTTTAAATCTTAATAACCACTGAAGGTAAAATAGTAAATATAAAATATATCCATAGGAAATCTTTTATATAATTTAATAAATTACAAATATTAGTATTACTTCTTTCTGTTTATAGAACAACTCGATATTATATATATATCAGTAT
Organism: Colletotrichum lindemuthianum; assembly: GCA_001693025.2. Classification (NCBI taxonomy): domain Eukaryota; kingdom Fungi; phylum Ascomycota; class Sordariomycetes; order Glomerellales; family Glomerellaceae; genus Colletotrichum; species Colletotrichum lindemuthianum. The sequence continues at coordinate 93,581 of MASP02000141.1, read as the reverse complement.
AAATCTAATAACTACCAGCTCTTAATAGTTACCAGCTATTAATAGCTGTTAGTAAATACTACTAGCTAGTGGTAGTTATTATACTTAGTCTTATAACTGGAAGGTATATTAAGCGCTAGTTACAGTTATCTGTTGCAGGATTCAAACCTACTTTACTTGCCAAAATAGTAAGAGCCAGCCAGACGTTGAACCACTATGTTAAACAGAACAAACTATAAATATAAGGGTATTAGATACTTAAATTATCTAATTAACTATAGTAATTATAGTATAGTTTAACTCTAAAGGTTCTTGGTTTAATGTTCTCACTATATTTCTAAATATAGTATGTAATTTCTATAGTCCTCTAGTAACAGTTAAACTACGAAACAAAACTAAAGATACAGAATATAATACTAAGTTGAAAAGAACATTCTATACGTTTTAAGGTATATTTCCTTTCCAGTATAAGGTTTTGTATCTAAACTTAAGATCACTAAATATATTTCTTACTTAGAGAAATTATTTTTATTTTAGTACTAGATTTTAAGTATCTACATTCTTTATTTTATAAGTAATATTCGCATTCAATACTATTTAGTTACTTTTACTTTATACTTATAGTAGTATCTAAGCTCTATACCTTATATATAGTTTTACCTATACATTGTATCTAGTTATAGTATTTATACTAAGACTAGCTTATTACTAGTTTATATATTAATAAAATAACGTAGTAGTATAGATAATTATATTTCCAGTTATAATATCTAACTTTATAGTAAAGAATAATCTTATAGTAATACTCGATATAGTAAATATCTTAGTAAAGTTAAAGCTTAATGTATATAGATTAAAGTATCTATTAAGATTATAAAGTTAAGACTCTTTATAAATCTGGTTAAGATATAATAAATTAAACACTCTACAGAAGCTTAATAGTCTATAGTTTACTATTAGTCTATACTATTATAATAAAATCAAAATTTCCTTAAACTTCATATAGTGACTAACTGTATCCTAAATACTATAATTAATAGATAACTTATATATATTTCAATAATAATTATATAGTTATTCTTTAATCTACTATATTATACTAAGTATCTTAGAGATCAGTTATTAATTAGACAATACTCTAATCTTAATATATAATAAAAATATTCATCTTTAGATATCTTAGTATATTATAGTAAAATATCTCTAACGGTTTTAAAAGCTATCTAACTATACTATAAGTATCTATAATATGGTTAATAAGCAAGTAAGACTGATAAGCAAGTAAGATATAAAACCGCTATAATATCCTCCCTATATAGTTGGATACTTTTCTTCCATAATATAATATATTAAGATTAAGTAATAAAGCTAAATTGCAGCTTACTTTTTAAGTTATATAAAATACTCTAAACTTTAGTATTTAGGTAGCAGCTGAAATCTACTTAGTTAGTTATATAACTTTAAGTTACTAAATAAAGAATGTTATATTATAATATAACATTATACTAAATGTATGGGATTTAACAGTATTTAAAGAAGAAAAGCTTATTAAGTATATTTTAAATCTAAATTTCTAATTATTTCCTTCACAAATTAGTAGTATAGACGATATAGTTAATTAACTACTTACTAACTATAATATACCCCCTATTAGAAAATACTAAGTTCTAAACTTTATTAAGTAATAACTATAGCTTCAGACGCACTTTTTTCGTAAGTATAACTATAAGAAAGCCTAATATAAAAACCTAGAAAAAATAAATATATAATTTCAACTTATAGTAAATATAAATACAAAATATAATATAATAAACTTAGATATTTATAATTTTAATAAACCTAAGTTTATAATAGGCTAGACTATATTCAAAATAATTATAATAAATACTAAAAGGTATTTAAATAGAAAATAATATAGCCTGGTAATTATAAATAGATAATAGGTATTTAGGAAATTTATTTATTAGGCTATATTATTCCGCTATATATTATTACTATAAGATAATATTACCTCTTTATAGAGTATATAAAAATAGGTTTTGTATATAACTAGATAATTATAATATCTGAAAATAGATAGATAATAAATAAAAGAAGTTTAAATTAACTTTAGTATTTTAACTAATATATAAAACCGCATATAAGTAGCAGTTCTTACCTCCTTATTATTAATAGATATAAAAATTACTATACTTCTAACTTTAAGATATATTATAAGGAAAATAATATTATGATATTCTATATATTAGTCTATTTATCCTATTTATTTTAGCTTTTAGATATTAGATATTTTAGGTTACTAAAAAGAATATATAGTTAATAAATTAAGGATAAGATATACTGAGGTAATATCTATATTATAGAGAAAAACTTCTTTTCTATATTTCATAATATCTTTATATAAGTAATTATAATTAAAAATATCCAAAGAGATTTAAGAGAGGCTAAACTTATTTCTTTACATATAGAAAATATACTTTAAAGCTTAATATAAAGTTATATACTTTAATACCTCCAGAATTCCTCCTCATAATATTTTCTATTTAAATTTCTTAGATACTAAATAATCTAATAGGGTAATCTTTCAGTCTAAATTTATTAACAATTGAATCTTCTATTATTAAAATAGCTTACTAAGTTTAATTTTTAAAGCTATAAAGTATTTATTAAAGGAAATATATAAATTTATATACTAAATTACCTTACTGAAATTTTGAATGCAGATACTTCAGAAGAATAATAACTCATTTAGCTAATATAAAAAAGCTAAAGAAATATATTTTAGATAAAAAGGAAATTTTATTATAGCTAAGATAGAGGATATCTGACTATATAGAAAGATAACAATTAAAATTAAGAAGGAAATATACTAAAGTAATAATTACTAATAGAGAATTAAAATAGGCTAACAGTAATATAATATTTATAGAAATATAGGTTATAATATATATATATATTTAGTAAATAGAGAAATGTAAGAGAAAGAGAATTTAGAGTAGTTTTAATTAATCTAATAGTTTGTGAGAATAGCTATAGCACCTATTCTGCAATGTGGCTATTCTAGCTTATATAAGGCCTAACTAACCTATTTATATATATTCGAGCGTTCTATTCTAGGTTAAATAGATTATACCTTTCAACAACCTATATTCAGACTATATACTATATTATTTATTTATCACAGTTATAAGCCCAGTTTTATTCAATTATCCTCTTAACTCCTATTAATTATTTCAGCATAAAGAAACGAATACTTTTTCAGATTTATTATAACTATTCTAATATAGTATTTTTAACTACCAGTAACCTTAACACTAAGATTAAGCTATCTAATAATACTAATTTTAACTAGTAGTATATTATTCTTTAATTTTATACAACTAGCTAAGATATTTAGAAGTATCTTAATCTAGATATTATACTAATTATTAATATTATAAAACTACTTAATTTACTAAGTTTTAATATTTAGCTGTCTATAGAAAATACTACTTAAGAAACTAAAGATTTAGACTTATATATAGTTAAAACTATAAGTATTTTTAATTACTATTTTATAAATCTTAAGTTTTAAGTAGTTTATAAATCTAACTGTAAGGATATTAAGAAATATTATAATATAATTTAAACATAGATAGATATAACTATTAATAATAATCTTCTCACGCTAGCTTGAATAAAGCTTCTTAATAATAATAATATATCTCTTTAAGTACTCCTTGAAGTTTTAAAATATTAATATACTCAGAATAAGTTAGTTATATAATAGAGAGTCTAAGTGGAATATAAGAGAATTGTAGAAAAAGCTAATTTAAATATCTCTATTTCAGCTTAGTATAATAAGTAGTATATAATCTACCTTTAAGTAGTTATATTTAGTATCCTTAAGATTAAAAATATACTTATAGTTAAAAAGTAGCTTTAAATATTTAGTTACTATATTACACTCAGTTAGATATTTAGATATTACTAGAAAGTGATTAAGAATAAGATTCTTAACCTACTAATTATTAGTTTAGCTTAATATAGAGAGATTTTTACCTCTCTAATATATATTAATAAAAGTTTAACTAAAAGCTAAGCTAAAATACTATTTATATTAGCTACTTTTATAGGGAGATTAGATAATATAATTTAATTAAAACTAAAATATTTATATAACTAGAGATAGTATTTATATTTATCTAAGGATTATAGATATATTAAATATACTATTACTAATATTTACAGTTAATTTCTTAATATTTATATATTACTTATTACTTAAAATATAGTAATTAATAGAATTAATAACTCTGAACTATATAGACTCTACTAGAAGTTAGTTAAAAAAGAATAACTTAATAATAAAAATTATATAGCTAAAGTTAAAAAGCTATTTTCAGATAATTCTAAAGCTAAAGTAACTCCCTTAAGTGGTAAATTTAGTAGAAGTAGTTAGTATCCTTTAAACTTAATATATATTAGTATTAATCTCTCTCTTCTTAAATAGTTAAATACTAATATACCCCTAGGTATTTTTTCTACTATTTAAAAACCTTACCTACTTTCAGTAAGTATAGTTTAATAATTATAAAGTAGTTTATATTACTAATTCTATAATATTATTTGAAGAAGGATCTTTTAAACTAAGTTAGGAGATAGATATAGATCAGTATAGTTTAGCTAACTTTCTAATTATTAGATAAGGTAAATATATAATTTGGAATATTCTTAATAGTCTAAAAGAAAAGAATATACTTAATTTAAGATTAAATAATATTACTTATATTAAAGATTTTTACAGTAATATTATTTTAGAAACTCTACTTTTTAAAAAAACTAAAATCTAATATATAGAATTTAACTATATATTTAGATATAGATTACTTAACCGCTCTATTATAATAAGATAGATACTTAAAAAATATAACTTTATCTTTCTTAAATATAAGCTACTTTCTAACTACTTAACAGTCTATTTAAGTACTTCTAGTATAGTCTTAAAGTTACTTTATATTCTACTATTATAACTTTTACCTTCAGTATCTCTACTAGATAATAAATCTAATAATATCCTAACTTAGTATTTTTATATAAGTTACTTTAGCTTTAATATTCTTAAGTATCTAGTTCTTAATATTTAGAAGGTAAAAATTACAGACCTAAAGTAATTAGACTATTAATACTATATAGAAGCTTATTCTTAATAAATTATTTCTAGATAACTATCTGAATTATATTTAGTTTACTTATTTTACAGAATCTCCTGAAACTTATTTAACTTTCTTAAAGTATATATAGGTAATTTATAGGTATTTATTATCAAAGATAAGTTCTTAAACCTACTCTTTATATTTACTCTTATAGATAAAACCTATAATTTAGTTTATTAAGTAATTATAATATTTAAAAAATAGATTAAGTATCAGAGAGGTCTCTTAATTTACAAAATTCACTAAGATATTAAGTAAGCTGTAATAGCAATTAATAGAGAAATAGGTTATTAAACCTAAGTAAAAAAGTAAAATATTAATTTTAAGCTATCTCTCTTATATATAAAAAAACTAATTAGAGTAAGTAAGTATATAGAGAAAAAACTAATTACTTAAAGTATTAAGATATAAGAAGCTATAGAACTACTACCTAAACTATAGGTAGAAGTAATTTAAGTAGCAGTAGTATTATATAATATATTTCTAAATACTTAAAATAACTGGAAGTTACTATATAAGGTTAAAGAAGTTTAGTTTAGATAGTATTTTCGTTAGTAAGCTTTGGAATATACTTTAAACTTATATTAAAATTTATATTCCTATTAGGGATAGATCTATACTTATAGATATTAAGTATACCCACTTAAGAAACATTTTAAATAAAGTATTTTAAAAATGTTATTTAAGGTTAAATTAAGGAAATATATTAGATACCTAGTAGGATATATTCTCAATATTTATAATCTCTATAAATTCTATATCCCTAACTTTCATAAAGTTATTATCACTCAGAATATTAAATTTAATAAGAAAAAAGTCTACTTAAAATAGAATTTATATAAAATACTTACTAGAGAAGTTATAAAATCCCTAGTTAAGCTAATTACTAAGGAAGAAGAAGACCCTATTCTTAAAATACTAAGAGAGTTTGAACTTGAGAGAATATCTACTAAAAGACCCTCTCTTCTACTAGTAATCTCTATAATACTAAAAGCAGCTTAAGATATTAAGTTAAATTTTAGCTTAGTTTTAAAAACTAACAAAAGAAATTTAATAATATCTGAACTAACTTCTGAACTAATAGGATTAATATAAATACCTAAAAATTAGAATTTAGAAAATATACTAATAGCTAGAGAACTAGATAGTATACTTAAAGTATAGAATCTAACTAACTAAAAGGGTAAACTTACTTTAAACTAGGAGGCTAGAGGTAATTATATTAGAATTTTAGTTTAGCTAACTTAAGGTAAACTAAAATATAGTTCTTAACTTCAGAATCCTAAAATTTTAATAGCTTAGGAGTCAGACTAATAATATAAAAGGAAATAATAATAGTAACTTAAGCTTGAAATTAATTTTAATAACTATATAATATTTTTAAAAAAATATAATAGTAGTATCTTATACCTCACAGAATGTAAATAAGATAGTTTCACTAGTATCTATCTACCTAATTAGTAATAAGAGCTTAATAGTAATAATCTCAGCCTTTTAACAGTTTTCTTTATTATTTAAAATATAACTCTAAAAAAGAAAGATCTAGCTATATAGATTTAAATATATCTTAACTAACTAGTAGTACCTCCTAAAACCTAGAAACATATTACTAACTTACTAAAACTCCTCTAAATATCCTTTATTAAAATAGTAAAAGCTAAAATTAAAAAGTTAAAGGAAAAAGATATCTAGCGAGAAATAGATGATCAGAATATAAAGTTAAAGCTCCTACCTTTAAAGTAAGTTTTTACTTATAAGATAGATACTAATAGTTTCCTAGAATAATATAAAGTAAGGATTTATATATATAGAGATATAGAACTAGTTAATCCACTATAAACCATATATATAGTAATACTAGCTACTTAAACCTTTTAAGTAGCTATAGTAATTACAATATAATTTAACTTTAAAGTTCTTTAGTTTAATATTATTAATATATTTCTTAATACTATAAGGAATTTAAATAACCTTCTAATAATAGTTGAACTACCTAATAGATTGAAGATAGTAGGGAGATATATAGAGCTTAAATAAACTTTTTACAGACTTTAAGATATACCCTTCTTATAATATAAAACCTTGTATACTATACTGAAGTCTCTAGGCTTTATCCCTTACCTAGAGAAACAATATTTATTTAAAAACTAGAGTTTAACTATTTATATCCTCTTCTATATAAATAATATTCTTCTCTTATACTATAAGGTAGCTGAAAAGGAAGTATTTAATATTATTACTAATATAAAATAAATATATAAGTTAAAAGAATAGAGTTCAGTAGAGTACTTTCTAGAAGTTTAAATAGTTAGAAATTATAAATATCAGAAGATTTACTTAGTTTATAATATATATATTACTAAAATCGCTAAATATTTTAATCTTAAATATAGACTAACACTAATAATACTACTTCTAATAGTATCTTTTATCATAAATCCAGATTAAGTAACGCTAAAAGAGATTTATATATATTAGACTAAAGTTAGTTTAACTCTCTATATATTAATTCTAGTATAACTAGATATCTTATATATTTACTCTCTCCTATTAAGATATTTTATAAATTCTTCTTAAATACACTAAAATATTATAGACTATATAATTTAGTACTTCTATAAGACGAAATTCCTAGCAGTTTAGTTTAGAAACTTAAGAGATATAAATAAGATACTTTAGATACTCTTAATTACTAGAGATAGTTCTTTTACAGATAATAAAAATACTTAAAGATTAAGTTATAACTATATTATTACTCTATTTAGAAGATTAATCCAATAAAAAGCTACTTAATAAAATACTATTATAATATTAACTACTAAAGTAGAACTTCTTAATCTTAAATATACTTTAAAAAAGACTATAGCTCCAAAGAGACTATTTTAAGATATAGAATTAGACTTTAGAAATATTTAGAGAATCTATTATAATAACTATTAAACTATCAGACTAATAGTTTCAGATAGTAAGTATCTATCTACTAAACTTTAATATATAGATATTTAATAAATATAATTACACTAAGAATATTTAAAAGAGAATTTTAAAGTTATCTATATACTTACAGATATAATACTAACAGACAGACTTATAAAAAACTTAACTTAAGTAAAATTTAAATAATTTCGAGTATTTCTTAACCTAATAGATTTTTAATTAATACTATTAAGACTATTTAAGCTAAACTACCTAGTTTCCTAAAAAACTAGAACTTAAATAATAATAAATAAAATCCTAATTCTCAGAGGAAGGTCTTAGTAGTATTAATATAAAACGTAAATAAACGGCAGAATTTATCTACTCTCTCACAGAAAATAAAGGTCTCTAGTTAAACTTATATCTAACTTAAGAAAGACTATTAAAACTTATTACTCTAAGATAAAGCTTAAGCTGTAGCTACTAATATATAGAAATCAGACTAAAGAAATATTAGAAATATATTAAATCCTACTGGAACTAAAATTAGTATCTAATGACTCTAATCTAAAGTAGAGGAGTATCTAATAGAGCTAAAAGTTAAACTATTAAGATAATTTCTAAAACTATTAGTAACTATCTGAGAGATAAAGTTCTAGCTAAAACGTAACCTAATTATACTTACAGTTAAACTAAAGATCTAGTTAACTATAAGTAGTTAAACAGATAGTAAGGATAATAATATTTTAGTAATAGTATTCTTTAGAGCGACTAGTATCTAAACAGTAGAATTGGAAATATTTCTATTCTTAATAAAAGTTAATTCGAATTCTTTCTGTTAGTTTAAATATAGCTTAAGTTAGACTATAACCTTTATATTACTAACTTACTTACTTTTTATCTATAGAAGTTAGCTTTAGATTAATAATTTATAATAAGTTACTTATAGAATTATTATTAGATATCTTAATAACTTTAATATAATATTTAAATATATTATAGATCTTTTAGAATATAGAGATATAGGCTTTTTAGAATCTATTTATATACTAGGAATAATATTTAGTAAGTATATTACTACTCCTAGCTTTAATTAAGTAGAGATAGAAACTAAAGTTAAGAATAAAACTTAAAATATAAATAATATAGAAAATAATTTAGAGAGACTAAGCTTCTCTAATTATCTTATTTTTAACTAAATAACTTTTATATTCCTCTAAAATCTTAACTTTTAACTTACTTTTCTTGATAAATATAAACTTCTTAGAATTAGTAAACTTATTAAGATTAGCTAATTAATATTATATTTTTTAAGTCAATATTTTAGATTCTTAATTTCAGAAGATACTTCTTAATTCTTAATATAAGTAGACTTTCTTATAAATATTAATATATTCTTATAATATTTCTTTAGGTATTTAATAATTTTTTTAACTTTATCCTCTCCTTTTTCTTCAGGTTATTTAACCTTATTATTATCCTCTTTAATAAGTTTAGACTCTTTATTCTTATTTTTAATCGATAGATTACCTGTAAGGTTATCTTCCTTATTATCAGTAGGAGGGGTAATAATTTATATTTTCTTAGGATAATTATCGTAATACTTAATAATAGTAGAAGTAGCTAACTTCTTAATAGAGGTAGCTAACTTCTAAATAATAGTATCCTTAATACTATTAGACTTAAGTATATTAGATAACTTAAATATAGGAAAAGTAAATAAAGATTCTTAGAGATTAGGAAACTTAGTAAAATATATTTTAATAAAAACCTATAGTTAGAAAACCTTAATCTCAGACTGCTACTTAATAGTAAAATATACTTTAAAAGAATATAAATACTCTATATTACTAACTTACTTTCAAATTATATAAATAAACTGAATCTTAACGAAATTTATAAATTTAATAATAGAGTTTACTATTGTATTTATAAGAAATAAAAAGTTAGTATTAGTAAAATAAATAAATAAACTAAGTAGTTACTAGATATAGTATATTTCTTTAAGAGAATAAAAAATAAATTCTTAAGTTCCAGATATATTATTAAGAGTAAGAGAATAATAAAAATAATAAAAAACACCTATTATAAGGTTAAGTTCTATTTATTAAAAAGACTAAAAGTTAATATTAGAGAGTATCTCCTTTAATAAAGGAATTTACTAGGTAAGAATAGAAATAGACTAATTAAAAACTATAGTATCCAGAATAAAGTATAACAGAATTATACTATTAACCTTAGTGATAGTATTATAAGTTACTTCAGCCTAAATTAAACGTTAGTAATAGTTAAAATAATTTATATAAAATAATATATAAGATCTATAGTAGTAATACTTACAGCTAATAAATATAATAATAGTTAAGGTTATTAGTTAAGAAAATAAGAAAGTTTAGTAAATATAAATAAAACTAAAATTCACAATACTTATAAGGCTAAAATCATATAATCTCAGAAGGAACCAATAGGTTACTCCTACTAAATATTAATAATAACTATTTTAAAGATAAATATTATAATAGATTAGTTAAGAAATATTATTTCTTTTATTTTAATATTTAAAGAATAACTTTCAATATCTATTTACAGTATTTCATTTATTAAATATACTATTTAAAGCTTAAAGTATAAGATCTTATCTAGTAGTTATTCCACTAGGGGAATATATAAGAATAGCTATAGTATCTATTCTGCTATATAGCTATTCTAGCTTATATAAAACCCAACCAGCCTATTTATATACATTCAAGTATTCTATTCTAAGTTGAATAGATTATACCTTTCAACAACCTATATTCAGACTATATACCATACTATTTATTTATTATATAGTTCTAATACTACTTTTAGAGTTTATTTATAAAATAGTTACAGTTTTTTATCTTACTTACCTATCTGTCTCACCTACTTATTAACCATATTATCTATATAACTCTTCTTTTTATATTAGCTATATTTAACTAATATATTAAGATTATTTAGTAATAAAAGTAAACTATATTTTACTATATTTATATTCAATATATAAGTTAGTTAATATTAATAGTAGAGAATATTTATATTAGTAATATAAAGCTGTTAGCTACCTTATACCGTAGGGTATACAGTAACTATATATACTGCTATATATATAGCAGTATATTCTCTATAGCTTACTAGCTATAGATATCTGGTATCTAGCGCCAGCTATAGCCTAATAGCGTAGCAATTAGTAAGTAATTACTATACTATAGATTTAGAGTCTTATATAATATAATATACTATATAATATAATAATAATAATAACCGAAAACCAAAACACCAGTTTATATTCATATAATAAGATTACGTACGGTATATAATAACTCTAGTAATTAAACTAACACTAATTAGTGGTTAACTTAACCGTTATATCACTATACTATCAACTAGTAAGATTTATTACATCAGAAAAAGTAATTACGAAAACTCTATACCTAAGGTCTATATAGGGTAAAAGGATTATCGCAGTTATTTATCACTTAGACGCTTTTTAGATTAATAAATATTCCTAAATTATATGCTAATATTTACTTTATAAGGCTAAAGAAAAGTTAATTATTATTTTATTCTAAGTAGTTACCAATCGAAGTATATTCAGTAAGTATAATTACCCCCTTTAAGCTATCGCCAGACTTTTTAATACTAGAGATTTCTAATATCTTTAGCCTTAACCTTTTAAGAAATCTATATAGCCTCTTGAAAACTCTTCCCCTATTTCTCTTTATATAAATTTAGTATAATTGATAATTCTTCCTTACTTTATACCTCTCTTACCTTTATAATAACTTTTAAATTAGCTTTTATGGGTGAGATATCTACCCTAGATACCTCTATATTTATAGTAATTTTACTAGCTGGCATTTCCATATCCATAAAACTTTATTAATATCTTAACCTAACGCTTTTTAGCCAAAGTCTTAATAATAACTATAATAATATTACTAAGAACAACTTTATAATAATCTCCATTTATATAGTATACTAAGTAGGCCTTTATAGATATATGGAAATTTATAGTTTAAAGCCTTTTTAGATATTTCAAAGTAACGTTAAGTAGTAGTCTATCAAAATATAGTATACGCTAATTTCAATATAATCTGCTACTTTAGAAACCACTTTATAATATATAATATTAAGGTAAATATAAGTGGTAAGTAAGGGTATATAATCTTATACTAACTTCCTGAATAAGAGAGCTTTAAACTATAAATCCTTAAGAAAGTTAATAATATTACCAGATATTATAATATTCTTAGACGTAATCTTAAGAACTATCCTAAGTAGCTTAATAATCTTATAATAGTAAAGTTGGACTTTATATTACCTTTTTGTAATATCCAGCTGAAAATTAAAAATACTATATTAGTAACACTCTTATTATAAGTAATTAAAGAAAGGTATCTGTTGCTAAATTAGCTAGCCTATATATATATATATATAACCTCGGGTAAGGAATCTCTATTATAATTATTAGTCTTACTGATATTCTATTCCTCCACCTTAAAGTCTCTCTAATAGTGAAAATATTACTACGATTACAGCTCAAACTAACTTATATATAATAAGTATTTCTTATATATTACTATTATTGACTCTTTTAATAATATATTTACTAAGTATACTATAGGCTTAATAAGTATATATAATAAAAGTATAAAGTATAGTGGAGGCTTTTATAATATTCTTAACTTAAATGTTTATATCTTTCGCAATTATTACTTGAAGTTTATTATCCCACAGTATATATAAATAGAACTTTTTTTTAACTATACTTAAAGATAATACTTTTAAGCTTTACTTTAATTGATTAAGTAACTTAAATACTAACTTGATATTTAACTAAAGAATCTAAAGAATCAAGAATTACTTTATAAATAATAAGACTTAATAGCTTTATCTTTCTAACTAGCAAAATACCACCTTTTAGAGTATTATAGCTAAAATTCTTCTAAAGGTAGAAAGAAGGCTTTTAGGCTTCTAATCTTAAAGCTTATATATATCCAAAAAGCCTTTTCTGCTAAGATTTAAATAAATAATATCCTTCACCTTCAGCTTATAAGTATGTACTATAGTATACTAAAATATTAATTAGCTTTTTTTAGCTTTACAGTATCCTACTAGAGTTTCTATAACTAATTATAATTTACTATAAGTAATATCTTATTAATCTAAAAGGTATAATATATATAAGATAATAAAGATAACTACCAGAGTGTGGCTGGAAACTAATTTTAAACTAATTATATATAAAACTTACCTTAAGGTAATCCTTAAGATTATAGCTATACTTCTATATATATATATATATAACCCTATACTTTAAGTAACTATTACCTATCTTTAATATCTATATATAGCTATATTAACTAAAAATACTATATATATATAGTAAATTTAGTTATTTATTAATAAGGTATACTTTTAAGGAGAGATATATTTTACTTCATAAATATAAGTTGACTATTAACCTTAAGGTGCATTCTGCAGCAGTATACTAAATCTTCCTTATAAGCTATAAAGACATTAATAACCTTAATAATAATAATCTTAAGGCATTACTAAAGGGTAATATTAATAAAGATATTACTATATAATAGTAAGTGGCTATTAATTTCAAAGAGAATTATCCTACTAAATCTACCCTAGGGATACTTTTTATATTACTTTATAGTAAGAGGTCTATTACCTTAAATAGAGGTACAATTACCAGAAATGTTGAAAATTAGATAGTAGTTTATACTTTTACTAAAAATATTACTATTAGTAGTAAACCTACAGGTAATACTACTATATCTATATATATATTTCTATTTAAGAACTACTATTTAATTATAATATTCCAAGGTATTCTATTTAATTTAGATAGTACTAACTTCTTAATTACTAAATACTTCCCGTTTGCTATATAAAGGAGGTTGTTTATTTTTTCCGTTATCCTTACGTCTCTAGAAGGTAAATTAATTATAATATACTTTAGAGAAGCTATGTCTTATGTAATACTTAGAGAAAATATATATCTATTACTTAATAATATTATATTTTTAATAGTTCCTTACAATATATTCTTCCTCCTCTATTTTATAAATATATATTACCTTAGTATTATATTTAATAATAATTAAAATACGCTTCACTAAGGTAAATAAATTATATTTATTATTTAAAAATAAAGGTATTTTTAAATACTTCTTTATAAAGACAGAATAATTACCTTTATATATTTTATAGAGATTGAGATATAGATATTCTACTGTTATTTTCATTATCCAGCCGTAATATACTTCTATAATATTCTTAATAAGATAGAATATCTAGGTAAATAATATATTTGTAAGGCTTTTAAGAGATACTGCTACTACTGCTAAATATATAGTATAGCTTCTTTATATTTTCAATTTGCTCTTTAGAGTAATATTAATTTTAACTTTAAACTATTTCTAATATTACTTATATTAATAACTATAATATACTTTACGTTATTTATACTACTATAGTATTTAGTACCACTTATCCTTTACCTAATATATTAGTAAAAGTAATATGAAAGACTCTTAAGGTATATTAAATTAATATATACTAGGGTCCTCACAATTATATTACCACTAATATAGATATAACTTTTTAATTTGAAAGTTTTAAATTAGAGATAAAGATTGTCAAATTAATAGTTTATATTTAGTTACTTTTACTTTATACCTATAGTGGTACTTAAGCTCTTCACCCTATATATAGTTCTTACTATAAAATTTACCTAGTAATAGCATTCATACTAATGCTAGCTTACAACTAGTTTAAACGATAATAAAATTACCTATTATTATAGATAATTATACCTCTAGTTATAATATTTAACCTTATAGTAGAGGAAGACCTTATAGTAATAATCTATATAATAAAAGTCTTAATAAGGCTAGAGCTTAATATATATAGTTGAAAGTAACTACTAAGGTTATAAGGTTAAGAATCTTTATAAACCTCTTAAAAATAGAATAAAATAGAAAACTTACGAAAGCTAAGTATTCTGAAATCTATTACTTTTCTGTATCTTTTATAATAAAACTGGAATTACCCTTAAATCTATATAGCTACCTGTAACTAGAGTAATATAATAGTGGGTTCTAAATATTCCTTTATAACCTCTATAATTATGAAGGGCTGGACCTAAGCTTATTTAACTGGAAAGTAGCATAAAATACTGTTTATTTAGAACTAAGAAGTAAAAGAGAAGCCTTTATAAGTATATAGAAAAGTCTATATATATAATACTATATAGAGCCTACTGGAGCTCCACCTGAGTGAGGAGGTTAGCTTCAGATACTTAAGTATAGTCTTAGCTAGATATCTAAATATAGTCTATAATATTACCCCCCTCCTCTCCAGCTGCCACCTAACTGGAAGCTATAAGCTAGGTCTCTATTATTATCTATAATCAGCCTATATATCACTTTATACTACTCTAAAGCTACTATATCTATAATAGTGTCAACAGGCTTCTATATAGAGTTTATATATCCTTCCTATTTAATAAGAGCTTCTTATTAATATCCTCTCTCCACTTAGTATATCCTTACAGTAAGAATATTTTTAATTAGCTATTCAACCTCCTTATTATTATCTACTAGTAGCGGCAGCTAGCTATCAACTATAACCTACCTAAATAGCAGATTAGTAGTAGCTCTCTAGAGTAAATCTATATAAAACTATAGGTAAATAGACTCTAAAGTATCTAACTTTATAATATATAGTAAGAAGATCTTTACTACTATATATTTATAGTGTAGCTAGACTAGTTTTCAGCTTAGCTTTAGTAACTTATAGTTAGATATATTTAACTATACCTTATTACTAACTTAATACTAATCTGTAGGGAACTAGGTTTTATTTACCTAAGCTTCTAACTTCTACTAGATAGTAGCTATCTCTATATAAATATATATTATTACTAACTATATTCTCTTAACTAGCTAGTAAGCTATAGTTTCACTACTATTAGGTAGTTCTATATACTCCTCAGTAACTAAAATAGAGTTAATATAATACTTATAATCTATAAAGAAAAATATAGTCTCTATTATATTATACTACTAATTACAGAAAGCTAACTATATAATAAGTAGTAAGTTACCTTAATTATCTTAGAACCAGTAAGTAAATACCCTTAAAACTATTTAGATCTCTTAGTTATACTATTTTATAATCCTATCAGTCTATAAGTAGTAATTAATACTCAGTAGATATATAATACCTATTAATCTACAGAATTCCTTCTAGAAGTAACTTACCTAGTTAGACTCTCTATTATTTATAATAGAATATAATATTCTATAGAATTTATAATAGTAACTAAGGAACTACTAAGTATATACCTCCACCTCTATTATATCTATCTCCTCTAATATAGAGACCTTACCTAGTTAATTAATAATAACCCAGAAGTAATAACTACCTTATCCTTTCGTGGGGGGTAAGTTAGTAATAAAGTCTATTAACAGATTAGAGTGTAACTAGTTAGACACTAGTAGGAACTTTAGGAATCCCTTCTTAGCCTACCTCTAGATATAAATACCTCTATATATATTATAATTATATATAAATTAGTAGACACTCTGTAACTATCCAGACTAATAGAACTATCAGCTTATAATCTCTAGTATACTATTATACTCTAAGTAGCCTATAGAGGAGAAATTATATAACTTCTATATTAGCTTAATTCTAAGTTTATTAAGGAAGCTATTATTTTCTTTACTATTTAGTATTTAAAGTCTCTCTCTAAAAATAAACTATCTTAGTATATTAATAGTATACTTAGTAATCTAGATTTTAATATAAAGATTAGGGGGGAAGCTATACTTCTCCTACTAGATTATTATAAAGATCTATTAGTATAAGAAGTCTCTCTTAGTAGTATAATTCTATATTTCTTACAGATCTAGTCTTCCTTTAAAAACCTAGATACTAATAATATCTATATATTCTACCTAAAGTTTTGTGGGGATAGTAGTATCTAGAATAATTTATATTATTTATCCTTATTACCTCTTATTATTTCATCCTTTAGGAGTATTCTATTCCCTCTAGGAGAGGATATTAGAAGCTACTACCTAGGTGTCTAGCTGGTACTTAAAGTAAAAATTATACTGAGATAACTTCTCTATTTACTAGCTTTACCTCTCTATAAGTTATTATTTCTTTATAAAGTACTTAAGGTTTTTATAGTTAGTAAGGATTTTAAACCTCCTAATATTTTATAGCTTTACTTTCTATATCTGTAAATATTCTAGTATTATAAGGAGTTTCTTATTGTGGATTAAGTAATTAAACTCTATAGAGGTTAGATATTAGGAGTAGAAAGTTACTAGATATCTTACTCTAGCCTTATCAGCTTAAGTTAATATATCTCCTAAAGTATACTCTAAATAGTCTATCTCTATTATTATTAGAATATTAGGATTAAATATCTGTAGGATTAGTTCTATAGTGAAAAGTGATTTTAGTATAAGGAAAACTTCCTACTACTTTAGTCTCCAGTTAAAAGAAACTAACTTCTAAGTTAGGTAGTTTAAAAACTTTATAATAATATTATACTAAAGTATAAAAACCTTATAGTAGTTTATAAACCTAAAGAAACTATAGATACTTTTTAGTAAGCTAGGAGGAAGCTAATTAATAATAACTTCTAACTTCTCAGAATTATAAGAGAAATTCTTTCTAACTATTATAATATACTTAATATACTTAACTATAATAACTAAGAATTTATATTTCTTAAGATCTAACTTAAGGTCTATATTAGTAAGGTAGCTAAGTATCTAGTAGACTTTCTCTTTATATTCCTTTTATAAGCTATTAGTGTAAATAAAGATATTATTAATATATATTATAATAAAGTTATCTAGAAACTGTTACAGGCAGCTATTAATATATTATTAAAATATAGTAGAGATACTAATATGTTTAAAGGGGTATACTACCTATTTAAAAAAGCTATAATATATCTAAAAAGCTATTTTCTCCTGATCTACTTTATTAATTCTGATTTTATAGAATATAGTAATAATATTAAGTTTAGTATATTAGTAGGTAATAATAACTTTCTAGAAGGTTTCTAATATAAAGAGGAGGAAGTAATAATCTTTCTTTATAATTATATTAAAAGCTTTATAATTTATATAGAAGCATATTCCTCTATCTAGCTTTCTTATAAAAAGAACTAGAATATTAGTAGAGAAGCTATTTACTTTAATAAATTCCTTATTAAGTAAATCCTCTAGGGTTTTCTTAAGCACTAGAAGTTCCTCCTATAATATATTATAGAGAGATTCCTATAGGAAGTTTAGTTTCTATTCCTTATTATTAGGGATTAATAGGATATAATAGTCTATCTCTAGTTAGCTGGGGGGTAGCTAGTATACTGAATTTAGATAGAAAAAATCTAGGAATTTCTTCAAGATATTTATAGGGATATAATCCCTTAGGTTTACTTCCACTTTTAAGGTTAATACTTTCTTAATATCTGCTAGACTAACGGATATAATCTAGTAGGAGCTTAGTATCTCACTAGTATACTACGCAGTATACTGACAGATAAATATAAATAAATTAGTATTAAGTAGCTAAGCTAACTAGATCTCCTTAAGCTATACTAACTTATCCTAATATTCTAAGTATACTATTATACTACTTTTTCTATATATTATCTATTAAGCTCCAGTATTATAGATAATATAATTATCCTCTATTTATAACTACCTAAGATATAAGAGTAGCTACAGGCCCTCTATAATATAGATATAGATTTTTTACATATAGTTACTAACTTCTAAAGTTAGGATAGCTACCCCCTAGGTGTCACTAAATAACAACTTAGTAGTATATTTCCTTATCTATCTCTTTAACTTATTAATTAGTGGGAGGTGAAATTTTTTCATAAGGGAGGTATTAATAATAATATAGACGTTATAGTTTATATTAATAAGTATATTAATAGAGTAACTTCTATTAATTCTAGTCTGAATAGTAGCTAACTACTAGTTACTTACTTATTCTTTTTCTTATTATTTCCCCTATCCTATTATTTCTACCTTAGTTAGCTCTAGAGCCTAATTTTACTCTAGAGTTACTTTTTTCCTGAATTCTTACTATTATTAAGTAAGGCAGTATTATCCTCCTAATTATCTCTAGTATAATCTAGAGCAGCTATAGCTTTTATAATTTTTATATTAGTTTTCTTATATTTTTAGGTTCTTTAGTTCCTATAGATATAGCTTTTCTTACTATATTTAAAGTATTAGTAGGTATCTTAGTAGTCTCTAGAGCGTTCCTTAGAGGTAGAGGAGGAGCTACTAAAGCTTCAGTATTATTATTACTTCTTAACCACTCTAGTTATTATAATATTACCCTCTATATTATAAGTAGTAGGTTTCTAGTGGGGTAGCTAATAATATACTAACATCCTCTTTATATATTTAAGCTTCTAAGCTATATCTTGAACTTTAGATAACTAAAACTTATATTCTATAGGAAGGTTAATTATAATAAGTAGCTTCTTAAAGTAGGGAAGTAGGGTAGCTTCTAGTAGGAAGATCTGGACTATATTTAACTATATATATCCTCTAATATTCGCTAGAGTCTTTTCAAATTAAGATAGAAAGGTAGTTAGATATTTATTTTCCTTCTATCTGAAACTTTATAGCTAGATAATAGTATGAAGCTAACTATTAAGATTTAGGTAAGTTCTATCTAAGTAATCTATAAAATTATTTAAGTTATAGGAATTCTCCAGCCTTCCTACTATATAGAAAGTTTCAACTACCTACTGAGAACTAGAGTCTAAATAAGAGTAAATTAGGTATTAGTATTCCTAATTACTATTAAAGAAGTAGTAGTTAATCTCAAGCTTAACTTTTATCTATTAGGTTCACACTTAGTATTCCTTCTGCTTACCTAAAAACTTTAGAGGTAGGAGAAAAAACTTCCTCTAGTAGTTAGCTACTAGTAGGAATATAGTAATATTATTAACCTTAAAAGTTATTATCCTAATAGATATTATTCTGGAAGTTACTAAAGTATCCTAATATAAGCTAGAGATATTTATTATAATAGCCCCCTGGAGGTTATTACCTACTATAGTGTCTTATTTTACTAATTTATACGAAAGCTTATTAATCCTCTAGTAGAGAGAGCTTAAAATATATTATAACTACTACTAAAGCAGTTTACTTATAAAGTTACTACTTATAGGAGTATCCTGGGAGGTTTTAATACTCTCTATTATTCTTTATATTAGTTACTTATTATATAGTATTATATCCTAGGAGCTACGCTTAACTAGATTATATACTTAACTAGTGGGAAGCTATATTCTACTTAGTATTATCTATATAGTGAATAAAACTGAATTCTAAATATATAAAAAGCTAGACCTAAGCTTATTTAACCGGAAGGTAATATAAAATACTGTTTATTTAGAACTAAGGAGTAAAAGAGAAACCTTCACGAGTGTATAGAAAAGTCTGCATATATAGTACTATATAGAGCCTACTGGGGCCCCACCCGAGCGAGGAGGTTAGCTTCGGATACCTAGGCACAGCCCTAGCCAGACATCCAGACATAGCCTATAACAATAATAGGAAGTATTAATATCTCCTAAAGGACCTAAGTAATATTATAAATATTAATATTAACAGGTAGACTCCAGATATTCAGAAGAAAATCGTCTGGCTATCCCACAATCTACTACATTAAGCTAACAATTTCGGAGACTAGTTATCAATTATAGTTTATATTATATCTATCAAAATATATAATAATATTAGTTAAGTAAAATATTACTATATACTTCTCTGCTATATATATAAGATTTACTATATAAAGTTTACTACTACTACTTAAGAGGTATTCCTTTAGGTAATATATAAAGTAATTAATAATACTAATAATTTAAATAGCCTTATACCTATATTATTGGTTTTTAAAATATACCTATACTTTATAGAAAATTTAGCTTCCTCTCAAGATATTATTACCTAAGTTTAAGTTATATATAAAATTATAAAAGAGGTTTACTGTAAGTATACTAAGTATACTATTAATATCACTTTAGTATTATATAATAACTTGAATATTTCTTATATAATAACTCTTCTACTTTAAATTCTTATATATATAGAGTGAGAGAAACAGAACTAGTAAGAATTATATTTTTTATTGCTACCTATAGTGAAACGTATATTCTTAAGCTTCCTTATAGCGTTTAAGGGTTTTAATTAATAGCTATAAAATAATATTTAAAAGATAATAAATAAAAGATTCCTCATAGTATAGTAGTAGCTATAATTATATAAAAGCAACCTAACGGTATATTGAAGCTTATAATTCTATATAGTTACTTTCATTTTATCTGCAGCTTTTCCCAAGATTTTAGATATACAGCTAATATCTTATACTACTTCTATTTTAAGAAATAATAATAACTTTCTTCCTTAAGTAGTTAGTAATTTACTACCTTAATCTTAAATACCTTAGAATAAACTGGAGATTTTAAATTTTATAATATATTAATAAATAATTAGCTTACTACCTCTAGAGTCTAGCTAAAAGTTTTATTTTATAGTATACCTTATAGCTAAGAAGTAGTGAAATATAGTATTCTTACTTACCCTCTATATAAAAGATATAATAATAATATTTAGCTTACTATTTAAGAAGTTAATTAAAAAGAAGGTTAAAAGTATTATTAATAATAATATTATAAAGATTATTTAATATAGCCTTATTTTCTATAAGAACTCTAAGTACTTTATATTTCATACTATTAATAAGTTGAAAATAAGAATACTAATAAGGTATATAAGAAGTTGAAACTTATTATTTAAGGCTTTAGAAATTATAGTAAGTTTGAAACTTTAATATAATTACTAATATTTTAATAAAGTAGCTAATAATTAATTCTGGCTGTAGCTCTAACTTTCCTTCAGTATAAAGATATAATACTATAGCTTTATAATATTACTTAAGTTTATATCTAAGTTAAACTAAAGTTTATAGGATACATTATAGCTAAGCTACCTTTATATCTTAAAGAATAATATTTTTTAAACTTTATAATAATTATTAGTATATTACTATATAGTTTTATTAAAACTGAAACTTACTAATAGGTAACTTACTTTATATATTATAAGAAGAAGTTATAAGTAGAGATGTTTATATATAATCTATACCTTCTTATTTTATATACTGAAAATAATATCTTTAGCCTTTTTAGGTATATAAATTAATAATATTCCTAATCTCTCTAATATAATATTTTCTCTCTAACAGAATAAGAATCTTAAAAAGACTTTATTTAAGGTAAAGCTAAAGATTATACTTTTAGAAATTATACTTCTTATATTTAATAGAGGTATTCTATTACTTTATAGTAATTACCTCTATGTATACTAAACGTATTAAGGGTAAAGGCTAACCCTTATTAATATATATATTACACCCCAGGCACATAAGAAGGTATATATTAAATAACATGCATATAGGGTATACCTTATCTCTATATACAAGCTGGAAACCTAATCAATATCTTATATATAATATAAAAGTAATACCTCTTAAGTAATAATATTACTATATTTAATATATCGCTTAAATGGTAAATCGAGTATCTTAACTAAGACTTTAACTTTATACTATTTTACTTCTCTAAGGTATATCTTTACGTTTTTATTAATAGCCTTTTTACTAATAATATTAACCTCCTATCTTAACTGGAATTTATAATAATTCTAGATTAAAGGATTATAATTAGTAATAGCTAGTTTAATCTCTATAGTAACCTTCTATACTACTTATTTACTAAAAGTAAAATAGTTACCAGAAATATACTTACTTAAGAAATTTATACTATAGTAGCTAATATAAACTTTATCTATATTATAGCTATATTACTTAAGAAGGTCCTTAAGTATTAAAAGCTTCCTTAAATTCTAGTTATTATATATACTAACTTATACTTACTTTATAAATATCTAATAAAGCCTAAAACTATTAAAGAGAAATATCTGATAACTTAATTATAACCTTAAGGTAATTATATAAGTACTGTAAACTCTATAAGATATAGTAAAGTAATGGAAATAATAATATTGCTAATACTTTTATAAAGAGTACTCTAAACTGTATTCTTAAGAAATTTATTAATTTAAATTATATAACTATTTAAATAGAGAAATAGGTAACTATTAGTTTAATTATTAGGGTAATTACATATCGTATGTGGTTTTGTCGTATGGATGCAAACTGGTGTTCTGGTAATTAATTATTATTATTATTATATTATGTGGCGTGTGGTATTACGTAAGGCTTTAGATCTATAGTATAGTAATTACTTACTAATTACTATACTATTAGGCTATAACTTACGCCGAACGCCGGATATCTATAGCCAGTAGGCTATAGAGGATATACTACTATATATATAGTAGTATATATAGTTACTATATACCCCCCAGTATAGTGTAATTAACATTAGTAATATTTCTTTTTGCCGTATACTTTATACCTATTTATTTATATAAAAACAGTATTTTTTGCAATCTATATTCTTTTGCCTATATTACGTCCGAATACCTATTTATCTACTTTACTTAAGTTACCTCTTTCTCTATTTAAATAGTTATATAGTTTAAATTAATATATCTCTTAAGGATGCAGTTTAAAGTATCTTTAATAAAGATATCGGCAATATTATTATCTCTGTTAATTTATTATATTTTATAAAGCCTATAATATTAATTATTAGATACTTCCTTTTAGTAACATTAAACTTTATAAGGTATTTATAAAGTAAGTATAAGTTAGTATATATAATAGTTAGAATCTGAGGAAGTTTTTAATATTTAAGGATCTTCTTAAGTAATATAGCTATAGTATAGGTAAAGTTTACACTAGCTACTATTATATAGATCTCTAAAGTAAGTATACTTTTAGTAACTTTCTTACTTTTAGTAAATAAGTAGTATATAAGGTTACTATAAAGGTTAAACTGGCTATTACTAGTTACAGTTTCTTAATTTAGAATTATTATAAATTTCAGTTAAAATAAAATATTAGTGTTATTAGTAAAAAAGCTATTGAAAAAAGTATAAAGATATATCTTAGATAGATTAAGTAGTATAAAGTTAAGATTTTAGTTAAGATACTTTATTTACTACGTAAGTTATTTATTAAGTATAGTAAAATTATTACTTAAGAGTTATTACTTTTACGCTATATGTAAAAGGTTAAATAGAGCCTCCAATTAGTATATAGAGGTAATATATATACTATATATATATTATTTAATATATACCTTCTTAAGTACCTCAGGCGTAATATATATATTGATAAGGGCTAACGTTTACTTTTAATACTTTTAGCGTAAGTGGAGGTAATTACTATAAAGTAATAGAATACCTCTATTAAACGTGAGAAATATAATCTTTAATAATATAATCTTTAATTGTACCTTAAATAAGTTTTTTTAGATTTCTTATTTTCTTAGCGAGAGAATATTATATTAAAGATACTAAGAATATTATTAGTTTATATATTAATAAGGCTAAAGATATTTTTTTAAGTATATAAAATAAGAGGATATAAATTATATATCAATATTTATATTTATGACTTCTTCTTATAATATATAAAGTAAGTTACTTATTAGTAGATTCCAGCTTTAGTAAGATTATAAAGTAGCTTAAAAACTATTATTTTAAAGTTTGGAAAATATTACCTTTTAAGATATAAAGATAGTTTAGCTATAATATACTTTATAAACTTTATTTCAACTTAGATATAAACTTAAGTAATATTATAAAACTATATTATTATACCGTCTTACTGAAGGAAAGTTAAAGTTATAACTAAATTTAATTATTAGCTACTATCTTAGATTATTAATAATTATATTAAAATTTTAAACTTACTATAATCTCTAAAGCCTTAGATTATAAATCTTAATGTTTTATATATTTTATAAGTATTCTTATTCTTAACGTTACTAATAATATAAAATCTAAAGTATTTATAGTCTTTATAGAAAATAAAGTTATACTAAATAACTTTTATAATACTATTCTTAATAATATTCTTAATCCCCTTTTTAATTAACTTCCTAAATAGTAGGCTAGATATTATTATTATACCTTTTATATAAAAAGTAAGTAAGAATACTATATCTAACTGCTTTTTAGCTATAAGGTATATTATGATATAAGATTTTTAGCTAAGCTCTAGGGGCGGTAAGCTAACTATATACTAATATATTATAGAATTTAAAGTTTCCAGTTTACTTATAGATGTTTAAGAATAACGTAGTATATTACTAACTACTTAAGAAGGAATAATATTCTTATCTTTTATTATAGAAGTAGTATACGATATTAGCTATATATTTAAAGTTTTGGAGATAGCTATAAATAAAATAGCTATATAAAATTATAAACCTTTATTTACTATTAAATTACCAGTTAATTCTTAACCTAGTTGAGAGTTAGTATATAAAGCTATAAATACTAACTTTTATAAACTTATAGCTACTAACGTAGTTCATAAGTAAGTACGTCAGATAAGTAAGTACGCCACCTAACCATAACCTCACTATATTTTTAACTACTATATAATATATAAGAAATCAATTAAATTCAAACTAATTAAGATCCTCCTCTTTAGATATTTCTTTAGTAAATTAATATACTTATATATTATAACCAGTATTCCCACAGATACTATATTACTATTAGCCTATCTCTATCCTCAGTTAGTAACTACTATTTTAGTATATTTCCTCCTTAATCTAAGCTGTAGCCTCTCTCTATAATTAAAAGCTTTCTATCTTAGTTATAGTAAGATTTCCTCCTTATTTAAGATATGTTTTCTTGATTTTCTAATATTTACTAAATAGATTATTCTCCTCTTAAAGAATCTGGACCTTAGACTTTAATAAAGTAATTTAATATATAAATCTATATACTCTCTTTCATAAATACTTTATAATTTTAATAATTAAAGTTAGTAAGTTATTTTAATAGTAGAAGATTGTCTTCTTAATAAGTTCAGACTAAAAAGATATTTCTATTAGATTATTTAATATCTAAGAAATCTATATAGAGAATATTATTAGAAGGAATCCTAGAGGTATTAGAGTATATAACTTAATATTAAATTTTAATAGTATATTTTCTATATTTAGAGGGATAAGCTTAGCTTCTGTAAAATCTCCCTAGATATTTTTAACTATAAGAGTTTATATAAAAATCTTATAAAATATAGGAAAAAAGTTTTCCTTTATAATATAAATATTATCTTAATATATCTTATCCTTAATTTATTAACTATATACTTTCTTCAGTAACCTAAAATACCTAATATCTAAAAGCTAAAGTAAGTAAGAGAAATAAGCTAATATATAAAATATAATAATATTATTTTCCTTATAATATATCTTAAAGTTAGCTATATAGTAACTTTTATAATTATTAATAATAAGGAGGTAATATCTACTACTTATATATAATTTTATATACTAATTAAAATATTAAAGCTAATTTAAGCTTCTTTTATTTACTATTTAGTTTCTTTCAGATATTATAATAACTTAATTATATAGAAGACTTATTTCTATATACTAAGTAGAGAAATAATATTAGTCTGTAATAATAATTTATAGTAGAATACTATAGCCTAACAAACTAATAACCTAAATAACTATAATCTACTTATAATTACTAAACTATATTATTTTTATATTTAAACGTCTTTCTGTATTTATAATAACTATCGTAAATATAATCTAGCTTATTTTAAAGTTAAGCTTATTAAAATTATAAATATAAGAATCTATAATACTATATTTTATAATTATATTCACTATAAGCTGAAACTATATATTTATTATATCTAGATCTTTATATTAGATCCTCTTATAATTATACGTATAAAAAAAGTGTATCTGAAGCTATAGTTATCACTTAATAAAGTTTAAAGCTTAATATTTCCTAATAGGAAGTAGATTATAATTAGTAAGTAGTTAATTAGCTATATCTTCTATATTATTAATATAGAGAGGAAATAATTAAGAATCTAAATTAAGAATATACTTAACTAGCTTCTCCTCTTTAAGTATAGTTAATTTGTACAAACTATATATAATATTATGTTATAATAGGATACCTTTTAATCTGTATATTAATATATTATAACTAATTAAGTAGATCTTTACTATAGTCTGAATACTAAGTTTAGAGTCTCTCTGGATAGCTTATAAAGCCAGCTATATCTATACTTCATTTTTTGTTAATTATAGTATTCTTAAAAAAGTAATTAAGTGTAAGGTTGAAGTAGTTATATAGATACAGTTAGGTGGCATACTCGCCTGTCTGGCGCACTCGCTTATTAACCATATTACCATATTATTATTAATCTCTTATTTATCACCTTCAAAATATTATTTTATAGCTATTAATTCAAACTCTTAAGAGCTATAAGGTAGCTTAATAATATAAATCTTCCTACAGATAGTAATAAGAGAATATAATTCTTACTAACTCTTTTTCTCTCACTATATATATATATATATATATATACATATAAAAGTTTAAAGTAAAAATATTATTATATAGAATATATGAAAGCTATAATATATTACTAAAGTAATATTAATAATATACTTAGTCTACTTACGGTCAACCTCCTCTATAACCTTATATATGACCTATATTTTGGCAATAATATCTAGAGAGGAAATTAAAATTTCTATAAGATATAAATATACTTTCAAAATAAGTAGTATAGATATGAGGCTATTCAGGCTAATGGTATTACTAATTACTTTATATACTACCTAAAGAAATATTCCTAAAGTATCAGTAGGAAGCTATATATAGTAAATCTTATATATATTGCGGAAAAGTATATAGTAATATTTAACTTTACTAACATTATTCTGAATCTTAATAGATATAATATAAATTATTAATTTTATAGTTTTTATCTTTAATTTCAAGTTTTTAAATTAAAAGGTTATATCTATATTAGTAGTAATAATATTGGGAGCATTCTGGTATATATTAATCTAATATATCTTAAAGACCTTCTATATTATTTTTACTAATATATTAGGTAAAAATTAAGGAATATTTAATATTATAGCAGTTCTAATAATATAAAGTATATTATAGTTATTAATATAGATAATGTTAATAATAATAATAAAGTTAAAGTTAATATTATTCTAAATAGTAAATTGAAAGTTTAAGGAAGCTATATTATATGTTTAGTAGTAATAGTAGTATCTCTTAAAAGCCTTTAAAGTATCTTATTTAACAAAATATTCTTCCTTATTAAGAATATTATAAAAGTATATTACAGCTGAATATTAAAAATAGTAGTAGAATATTTATATCTCTATCTCTATAAAGTATATAAAGGTAATTATTCTCTCTTTATTAAAAAGTATTTAAAAATACCTTTATTTTCAAATAATAAACATAATTTATTTACCCTAGTGAAGCTTATTTTCAATATTATTATTAGTTATATTAAAGGTTTCTAACTATTCGAAATTATATGCCTCTTGGAGTTCTATTTAGATAGTTACACCTAACAGTTAGCTCTTACTTTATATATCCTATAGATAAGCTGAAGCTGAGGAACTATTTAAATAGAGAAAACCTTAGGCAGTAAGTATAGTTAGTTAATATAATAGCTAATAAATATAGAAGATATATTATAAAGAGAAGGTATAAGTTTATATTTATTATAGTTACTTTTTTAAGGATTATAATAGAGGTTATATAATATATACTACTAGCTATTTATATTTATTACTAGCTGTTAATAGTTACTAGCTATTTAACAGCTAGTGGTAGATACCACTAGCTGGTAGCAGTTACTACACTTAGTTTTATAACTGGAAGGTATACTATAACCACTGGTTACAGTTACCTGTCGTAGGATTCCAACCTACTGTATTTACTAAAATAGTCAGAACCAGCCAGACGTTAAACTACTATATCAGACGGAAATTTTAAATATTATTAAATATAACATTAAGGTAATTTATATCTATAAGGTAAAGGAGGAAGAATATATTATAAGAAACTATATAAAATATCATAATATTAAATAATATAGATATATTAATTATTCTAAATATTATTATAGAAGTAGCTTCTCTGAAATATATTTGTTAGTTTACCTATTAGGGGTAATAACGTACGCCGGACGTGGTCTTCGTAGTGCGGGTGCAAACTGTTCTAGTAAATCGTTGTTGTTATTCCTAGGTTACGTAGCCGGAGGCCACATACATAGAAGGGGCTATATAGCCGTATAGCCACATAGCTATACTGGCTACGTAGCCCGTATAGCTATATAGGCCAACTATTTACCTAACGTGGCTATGGCGTGGTGGGCCACAAGGTGGCCCAGCGGCTATAATGGTTGAACCAAATAGTTAAACTAACACTGGCAACTTTTCTTTATACTATAGCAATATCGTCTAAATACAAAATGTCAGAAATAACGCGTTCGAGCGGCAGAGTTTACACTATTTAAGCCTCAGGTATTTGTGGCGTCTCCACAAGCTTCGCCCCACTTAACTTAGTTAAAGTAAAGCCTCACATAGTATATATAGCTATATTTAGTTATATATAATATATACCAGATTTTGCCCCCTAATTATATATAATAATTAAGAGTCTTAAGATACTAAAAACCTATTATGCTAAAAAGTATATATTATAATAATTTTATATATTTTAAATACTAAAATATCTACTAAAAATATCTTTATTTGAATACTTAAGGAAGCTAACTAGTAGATTATTTAGTATAACTTCTTTAAAGTAAAAGCTAAACCTTATAACTTATAGAACTATCTTAATTTTAAAGTAAATATTTAAAAAAACCTCCACTTAGAAGCTTCTTAAAAGCCTCTTATATATAACTTTCCTAAGGTGAAAAAAGTAAAATATCTATAGTAATACCTAAAATAAATACTCTAGAGATTTTAACTTCCTTTAGTATTCTTAATAAACTCACTCCTATAAAGTAAACCTACCCTAAGGAGTTCTAACTTCTACTTAAAGTTTCTAAATAGATTTATATTTAGAATATTATAAACCTTAAAGAGAAAAATCTGAAAACTTATATAGTTATCTATAACGTCTATAACGTAAAAATTTAAGAATATAAACGTAAATAGTTAAACTAAATCTATATATTATTTTAAATCCGTAAGTATATTAGTTATATACTTAACTACTAATACTGTAACTTAGAGGAGATTCTTACTATATAGTTAATAAACTTTTATAACTACTTTAGTATTATAGATAACCTCTATCTCTAGTAAGTAGCTACTATATATTATAATATATTTTAGTTTCCCAAAGTTAAATACTTTACTATAAGGATAGTTACTAAAATATAGTTTTGAAAGTAGTAAAATACTATATATAAGGTTTAAATAATTAGTTATACTTTCTTTATTATAGAGGCACTTTAAGTTAATAGTCTTGTACTTTTACTAACTTACTTACTAATTAAATTATATATCTAAAGCTATATATCTATAGTTTATAGTTAACTAAATATAATATTACTAAATAAGGTTATCTTAACTATTATAGAGGCTATATAGTAACTTTCTAAAATTTCTATTAAGATATAATTAGCTATAAAGTATTTAATATTACCGTAGAGGCTATAGATAATAAATTAAACTCTCAAGATAGTAAAAAATACTTTAATAATTTAGATAGATTTTTATATCTTCTTAAATATAGTAAACACTCTCTACTTTTATATTATTATTATATATACCTATTACTTATATATAAAAGTTAGATACCTAATACTATACTGAAGGAAAGAATTAAATAATAAATAACTTTAAATTTAAACTTTTCAAAAAAAATATAAAACTTTAGATAATAGTAATTATATAGCTAGAATTTCAGCTAAAGTAACTATAATACTATATAGTAAGCTTACTATATAGAGAAACCTTTATTATATTCTTTTTAAAACTTATTTATTTTTAATTTAGATACTTTAGTTTATATATTTTAAGATATTAAGTTTTTTATAATTCTCTAAGAAGCTTCCTCTATAAATTATATTTAATATAATATTAAGTTAGTATTTCTTAAGAACTATAGAGATACTAAAATTAATATTATAATCTTAAAAAGTAAAGAGGCTAAGCTATATCTTTATAATATTACTTTCTATATCTTTCTACCTATAAACGTTATCTTCTTTTAGTAGTTACAAAAGTAAGGTTACTAGTAGAATAGTTAACTAAAATTATCCTTCTTAACTATAGAGAAGTAACTACTTAAAGATTATAGCTATTAATATTCAATATAGCTAATATATTCTTAAATACTATATATCTTACGAGAGGTTAAAGATTTTAGTAATATAATTAGTATAATATAAACTTATTTCTAAATATTATTACCGCTAGAAATATACTATAAAGACTATTTAAAAACCTCTAAAAGGTAATAAATAGTTTTAATATTAGCAGCTAGAATATTTTAGAAGACAATTTTTTAACTACCTTATTTTAGCTATACATAGTATTTATATTACTAATAGTTACTTAAAATATAATAGATATTAGCCTACTTAGGAAATATAAAAAAGTATAATATTAGTAAGGTAAAATAGATTATTTACTATATAGAATATAAGAATACTTTATATACTACCTCTAGAAAGTATATTATATTTAACTTTCATCCTTATTACTAAAGTTATAGTAGCTATACCTCTTTTTTAATATTTATAAATAAAGTTACTAACTACTTATAGAATTCTTATTTTATAAATTATATTAAAGCTATTATAATTACAGCTTTTAATAATTTTATCTTACTTTTTAAATACTAGTATAATATTAATGTTAAGGTTTTGAAATATAATAAAAAGGTATTTAGATATAAGAGGCTAAAAGCTACTCTAACTACTTAAAATATTTATTTTAAACTATATATACTATATATATAAAGCTAAAATTGGAATATAGAGTATATTAAAGCTATTATTAAAACTTATGTAAAAGCTATGAGGTAAGGAAGTAAACTACCTTATAATTTCTAATTTGAAATCTTATAAGTAATAGTATTTCCTTATAACTATATATTAGTAAGTATTTTAGATTAGTAAATATACTACTAAAGGCTTTATAAAGTTACTGAAAATAATAATACTGTAAGGTTAAATTTAGTCTATCTTTATATA
The DNA here is from genome assembly GCA_001693025.2 of Colletotrichum lindemuthianum. Taxonomy (NCBI): domain Eukaryota; kingdom Fungi; phylum Ascomycota; class Sordariomycetes; order Glomerellales; family Glomerellaceae; genus Colletotrichum; species Colletotrichum lindemuthianum. The sequence continues at coordinate 61,182 of MASP02000141.1, read as the reverse complement.
TATAACTGTAAGTATTTTATTCTTACTATAAATATAAAACTTAAGTATAATTACTTTATTTATTTTAAAAGGTATATTCTTATTAGCTTTTTAGTTTGTTATATTGTTACTAACTAGTTTTAGGTGTGGAATCGTTTATAAAATAAGGTTATTATAATTTATAATATTTCTTTTAATAAAATAATATTTTTTGATAGAAATTTAACTTTTCTATAAGATAATTTTAAGAGGTTTGACTTTAATAAGATTTCTTATTAACTATAAGAGTAATTAGCTGCAGTAAACCTATATAAAACTAGCTTAAATATTTACTTAAGTTTAAGTAAAGAGTTTAATAAGGTAATTTATATGAAGAATATAGGAAGTAACTATAAAAGCTTAAGGTTTTATATTTATATTATAGTTAACCTTAAATCCTCTGAAACTCTATATAAAACTATAAAGTTTATATTATTAATTTCTTTAGAGTTACTTACTATATTCTTCTATAATTATATTTATATAAATAAGATTATAGGGGGGTAAAAAGATTTAATACCTCTAGAGAAGATTAAGTATAAGGAATAAATAAGATATTATACTAAAGTAGCTGGAAGAATTTTATTTAAAGCTATCTTTTTAACTAGTATCCTTTAGTTATTTTAAGATACTTCTAAATACTTCCGCCTATAGCTATAGAATTATATAGATTATTAACTGGAGGGGGTTTTAAGGTTTAATATTTGAGAGAATTTTGAAAGATTGTTATAAATTCAAAAAATAAGCTTTAGCTGCAGAGTAAATTAAATATTAGAAAGTATTTAAGATATAGGAAAGTAGAGACTTTTACTTTAGAAGTTTTATAATAGAGATTATTACTATTATTTCTACTTTACTTAGTAGTATTTACTTATTTATATACTAAAACTATAATGATAACTAAAAAAGCTTATTTTGGAAGTTACATTAGATTATATTTCTAAAATAAAATTAGTAGGGCTTTTATAAGGAACTTAAAAGTTTTAGATTACTACTAAGTTTATACTTATAAGTTTAATAAATATAGATATCTTCTTAAAATTAAACTTTAGCTTATTATTTATAGAAACTAATAACTATAAGATATTTATAAAACTTATATAGTTATTTTAGTAAGTATAGTATTTTAAATTCTTATAGTAATTACTAACTACTTTAATCTTAAGTTACTTTAGTAGAATATAGTTAATATTTTTATTTAAGTAATATTTAATAAGATAGTTTATATAGAAATACTATTTAAGTTTTAAAAGTTTAAATAAATCTATAATTTAAATAAAATACTTTATAGTTTTGTAAAGTTTTCTTTCTTTTAGTAGTATTATCTAGAGGTAAGCTTTAAATATTTTAGTTTTAAGTTTACTATAGGAAAGCTATATTACTAACTTAAGGAGTATATTATCTTTTTCTTTTATATTAATAACTATATACTTTTCTTTCCCTCAGAAAATATTTCTAAAGTATTTATATTATTAGTAAACCTCGAAAAGAAATATTATCTTAAGAAAGATAAAGATCTATAGTAATTTCTTGATATTAAGGTTATTTAAAATTATATAATATAATAGCTATAGTTCTCTTAACTAATATATATTAAAAGGCTTCTTAAGTATTCTATAAAATATATATAATATATTAAATAGTTTAATATTCTTCTTAAATTTAAAAAACTTCTCTTACAGCTTAATTAAGTTTTTTATATAGAGATTAAATACTACTTATAAGATATTAGCTTTATTAATTATACTATAGTTATAATAAAACTAGATATTACCATATAGCTAGTTAATTATTCTATTTTAACTAGAATTTTAGAAATAACTACTAGGTTTAAGCTAAGTAAATAATATAATATCTTAGTAAAACTAAAAACCTCTATTTTAAGTTTAACTATAAGGCTAGTAATCTATAGAATAACCTTATTATTATTATATATACTAATTTTATAGATAATAGTAAGAATTAAAAAAGCTTTTAGACTTATATTATATACTTCTTTAGTAGCCTTATAGTATAGTAAGTTAATAAATAAAATATTATTACTATTTTAATAACTAAAGTAAAGTTTTTAATATTATTATAAGTAATATAAGAAGCTATTCTCGCCAGCTACTTTATTATTATACTGTAAGTAAACTTTATAATAAATATTTCTAGTGGAGGTAAGATATATAAACTTTAACTAGCAGTCTGAATTTAGTATAATAGCTAGTAGATAGTATACTTTATAATTATTGAAATAATATAACTATATATAAAGTTATAGTATACTAATATTTATTATTACTAACTATAGTAAGAAGTTTAGTGAAGATACTTTAAAGTTAAATATATACTTTTAGGAGACTTTATAGCTAGTAACTTTATAAAGTTTTTCTAAAGTTACTAATTTAGTATTTTTATTACTTAAATAAATATAATAAATTAGTTAAACTATCTGGAAATATACTGAAAGAAGGAACTTTAAGAGAGATTATCTATATTAATATTTATAAATCTTAATAAAGGTTTTAACTACTAGTTGGAACTTATGAACTCTAACTTTAATAATAATATAGTTAAAAAAGAACTTAGAAATACCTAAGATATTTTAGATACTAGAAAATATTCTTAGCCTAAATAATAAAGAATATCTAAATAGTCTATAAATAGTATTACTTTTTCTACTATAGAGGTAAAGATTTAATAAGGATAATAAGGTTATAAAAGAAGTTTCTTATAAGATATAAATAAAGTATTTAAATTAGTATTATTTAAAAAAGGCAGCCTATAGATATAGCTTTTAAGACTGGAGGGGTATATTAGAAATAATATATTTAAGTAGCAGAGTTTACACTATTTAAGCTTCAGGCACTTATAGTGTCTCTATAGGTCTCGCTCCACTTAATCCAGTTAAAATAAAGCTTTACGTAATACGTATAGCTATATTTAGTTATATATAATATATACCAGATTTTACCCCCCTAATTACATACAACATAAAAAGCCTAAATAGCTAACTACTAAAAACTATATTTTTCGATACCCTCCTGTTACTCCTGAACCTATTACCTATCTATCCCTCTATATAATTATAGTAGTTATATTAATCGCTGGAATCTCTTTAAGTAAACATTAGAGATCAGAGGGATATAGGGCTCTATTTGAGACTTAAGGCTATAGGGCTATATAGCTATAAAACCTATACAGCTATAGAACTATAAAGGCTATAAGAGCTATTCGGCTATAGGGGATATATAGCTATACGGCAGCTTTATAGCGATAGGGGCTATATAGCTATACCGTAGCTATACGGCTATAGAGGCCACGCAGCTATAAGGAGGTTATTACCTCGAGAGGTTAGCAATATTATTTACCCTCTGGTAGTCTCAGAGATTATTACTTTTAGAGACTATAGAAGGAGGCTCTTATTATATAGCCCTCTTGGAGCTATAAGGGCTGTGGGAGAGGGCTATTATTATATATAGCCCTCTTGGAGCCGCGAAGGCTGTAGGAGAAGGCTGTTGTTATATATAGCTCTCTTGGAGCCGCGAGAGCTGTGGGAGAGAGCTATTATCATATATAGCCCTCTTGAAGCTGCAAGGGCTGTGGGAGAGGGCTGTTATTATATATAGCCCTCTTGGAGCCGCGAGGGCTGTGGGAGAAGGCTGTTATCTAAGCTATACATATGGGGGGATATTAAAAAGTTTCAAGAGGCTATAAGGCTATACAGCTATAAGGATGTTAGTTACATATATAGCTTAAGTAGCTATATAGCTTTCAGTGGTATTTAAGAGTCTATAATACTATTGTCGGTTACGCTATACCGTAGGGCATACGGTAACCGTACGTACTGCCACTATTCTTAAGTTTTACTTTAACTACTTAAGTAACTTAAATATTAACCTTATATTAAACTAATTAATCTAATAGGTTAAATATTACTTTAAGAATAACAAAAATTAATACTTTTACCTCTCTAACTAGCAAAATATTATCTTTTAAAGTATTATTACTAAACATCCTAATAAATACAAAAAGGAGACTTTTAAGTTTCTAATCTTAAAGTTTATATATATCTAAAAAGCTTTTCCTACTAAAATCCAAATAGATAATATTCTCTACCTCTAGCTTATAAGTATATACTATAGTATATTAGAATACTAGTTAACTTTCTTTAGCTTTATAGTAACTTTCCAGAATCTCTATAATTCATTAGAATCTACTATAAATAATATCTTATTAATCTAAAAAATATAATATATATAAGATAATAGAGATAACTACTAAAAAGCAGCTGGAGACTAGTTTTAGACTAACTATATATATAACTTACCTTAAAGTAACTTTCAAGACTGTAGCTATATTTCTATATATATATAACCTTATACTCTAAATAGCTATTACTTACTTTTAATATCTATATATAGTTATATTAATTAAAAGTATTATATATATAGTAAATTTAGTTATTAGTCTATAAAATATACTCTTAAGGAAAGATATATTTTATTTAATATATATAAGGTAACTACTAACTCTGGAATGTATTCTATAGTAGTATACTAAACCTTCCTTATAAGCTATAAAGGTATTAAAAGCCTTAATAGTAATAGTCTTAAAAGCCTACTAGCTATTAATACTAAAGATAATATTATTATATAATACTAAATAGAAAGTAATCTTAAAGAGAATATCTCTACTAAAGATACCTCAGAATTATTTTTTACGTTATTTTACAGTAAAAAGCCTATTATCCTTAATAAAGGGAAAATTACCAGAATCCTCTAAAATTAAGTAATAATCTATATTCTTACTAAAAGTATCACTACTAGTAGCAAATTTATAAATAATATTATTACCTCTATATATATCTTTATACTTAAGAGCTACTATTTAAATTTAATTGTTTTAAAATATTCTATTTAACTTAGATACTATTAGCTTCTTAATTACTAGATACTTCTAGTTTACTATATTAAAGTAGTTAGTTATTCTCTCTATTATCCTTATGCCTCTATAGGGTAAACTAATTATAATATATTTTAGAGAAGCTACCCCTATTATAATATTTAGAATAATAAATATATCTATACTACTTAATATTATTATATTTTATATCATCTCTTATAATATATCCTTCCTCCTCTACCTTATAAATATAAATTACCTTAGTATTATTTTTAATAATATCTATAATAAACTCCACTAAGGTAAAAGAATTATACTTATTATTTAAAAATAGAAATATCTATAAATACGTCTTAATAAGGAGAGACTAATTACCTCTATATACCTTATAAAGATAAATGTATAGAAACTCTATTACTATTTTTAGTATCTAGCTATTACCTACCTCTATAATATACTTAATAAGGCAGAATATCCAGTTAAATAATATACTCTTAAAGCCCTTAGGAGATAATATTATTACTACTAAATATATAATATAGCCTCCTTATACTTTCAATTTACTATTTAAAATAATATTAACTTTAACTTTAAAATTATTATTAATATTATCTATATTAATAACTATAATATACTCTATATTATTAATATTACTATAGTATTTAACGCTACTTACTATTTGCCTAACTTATTAGTAAAAGTAATATAAAAAACTCTTAAAGTATATTAAATTAATATATACTAAACTCCTCCTAATTTTATTATTACGAATATAAATATAACCTTTCAATCTAAAAACTTTAGATTAAAACTAGAAACTATAGAATTAATAGTTTATATTATACTTATTAAAGTATATAATAATATTAGCAAAATAGAGTATTACTATATACTCCTCCACTATATATATAAGATTTATTATATAAAGTTTCCTACTACTACTGAAGAGGTATTTCTTTAGGTAATATATAAGGTAATTAATAATACTACTAACCTAAATAGCTTTATATTTATACTACTTATTTTTAAAGTATATTTACATCTTACGGAAGATTCAGCTTCCTCTCTAGATATTATTACTTAAGCTTAAGCTATATATAAAACTATAGAGGAGGTCTACTATAAGTATACTAAATATACTATTAATATTATTTTAGTAATATATAATAGCCTTAATATCTTTTATATTATAATCTTTCCACTCCAGATTCAATATATATATATAATAAGAGAAAAAGAGCTAGTAAGAACTATATCCTCTTATTACTACCTACAGTAAGATTTATATTCTCAAGCTACCTTATAATCCTTAAGAATTTTAATTAATAGCTATACAATAGTATTTCAAAAGTAATAAATAAGAAATTAATAGTAATATAGCTAAAACTATAACTTTATAAAAGCTAATACTTATAACTCTATATACTAACCCTCAGCTAAACTAAGAATCTCTATATAACCTAATACTAAACAGAAGCTTATAATTCTATATAATTACTCTAATTTTATCTATAGTTATTCCTAAGATTCTAAATATATAGCTAACACTTTATACTACCTCTACCTTAAGAAATAATAATATCCTCCCCCCTCTAGTAGTTAGTAGTATACTATAAGTAATATATAAACCTTAGATCTAACTAGTATTTCTAAATTTTATAACTTATAGATATATAGTTAGTTTACTACCTCTAGAGTTCAGTTAAAAACTTTATTTTATAGTATACCTTATAGCTAAAAAGTAGTTAGATTTATTATTCTTACTTACTCTCTATATAAAAAATATAATTATAATATCCAGCTTACTATTCAAAAACTTAATTAAAAAGGAGGTTAAAAGTATTATTAATAATAATATTATAAAGATTATTTAATATAATTCTATCCTCCATAAAAACTATAAGCTTTGTAAATCTTATATTATTGATAAAGTTAAAAAAAAGAATACTAATAAAGTATATCAGAAGTTAGAACTTATAATCTAAAGCTTCAGAGACTATAATAAATTTAAGGTTTTAATATAATTACTAATAATTTAATATAGCAGCTAGTAGTTAATTTTAGCTGTAATTCTTACTCTTCTCAAGTATAAGAATATAATAATATAGCTTTATAAAATTAATTAAGCTTACACTTAAGCTAAAATAAAGCTTATAAAATATATTATAGCTAAACTACCTTTATATCTTAAAAGGTAGTATTCTCCAAACTTTATAATAATTATTATTAAGCGACTTTATAGTCTTACTAAAGCTGGAACCTACTAATAGGTAATTTACTCTATATACTATAAAAAGTAATTATAAATAGAAACTTTAATATATAATTTATATCTTCTTATATTATATACTTAAAAAAATATCTTTAGCTTTATTAATATATAAACTAATAATACCTTCAGTCTCTCTAATATAGCTTTCTCTTACTGAGAGAATAAGAAACTTAATAAAATCTTATTTAAGGTAAAGCTTAAGATTATACTTTTAGAAACTATATTTCTTATACTTAATAGAGATATTTTATTATTTTATAGTAATTACCTCTATTTACGCTAAACGTATTAAGGGTAAAAGCTAGCCTTTATTAATATAAATACTACACCTAAGGCACTTAAGAAGGTGTATATTAAATAATATATATATAGTATATACCTTACCTCTATATACTAACTAGAGGCTCTATTTAATCTCTTACGTATAATATAAAAGTAATAACCCTTAAGTAATAATACTACTATAGTTAATAAATAGCTTAAGTAGTAAATAAAGTAGCTTAACTGAGGGCTTAACTTTATATTACTTAACCTTTCTAAGGTATATTTTTACACTTTCATTAATAGCTTTTTTGCTAATAATACTAACCTCTTATTTTAACTAGAATTTATAATAATCCTAGGCTAAACGACTATAACTAGTAATAGTTAGTTTAACCTCTATAGTAATCTTTTATACTACTTATTTACTAAAAGTAAAAAGGTTACGAGAAATATACTTACTTTAGAGATTTATATTATAGTAGCTAATATAAACTTTACCTATATTATAGCTATATTACTTAAGAAGATTCTTAAGTATTAAAAGTTTCCTTAAATTCTAACTATTATATATACTAACTTATACTTACTTTATAAATACCTTATAAAGCTTAATACTACTAAAAGAAAGTATCTAATAATTAATATTATAGTATTAAGATGGTTATATAAACGTTATAAGCTTCATAAGATATAGTAGATTAATAGAGATAATAATATTACTAATATTCTTATAAAGAGCACTCTAAACTATATTATAAAGAGATTTATTAATTTAAACTATATAAGTATTTGAATAGAGATATAGGTAACTTAAATAAAGTAAATAAATAGATATTTGGATATTATTTAGGTAAAAAGATATAAATTATAAAAGGCATCTGTCGGGTTAACTATCTAGATTATAGAAGTTTTCTAGCCTTTCCACTATATAGAAGGTTTTAACTATCTACTGGAAATTAAAGTCTAAATAAAGGTAAATTAGATACTAATACTTCCAATTACTATTAAAGAAATAGTACTTAATTTTAAGTTTAGCTTTTATCTATTAGGCTTATACTTAATATTCCTTCTACTTACCTAAGAATCTTAGAGAAAGAGAAAGAGATTTCCTCTAGTAGTTAGCTAATAGTAATAATACAGTAATATTATTAACCCTAAAGGCTAGTATTCTAATAAATTTTATTCTGAAGGTTACTAAAACATTCTAATATAAGCTAAAGATATTTATTATTATTACAGACTATATCTAGATATCCAGCCAAGGCTATATCTAAATATCTGAAGCTAACCTTCTTAACTAAGTGGGGCCCCAGTGGATCCTATATAGCACTATATATACAGACTTTTCCACACACTTATAAAGACTTCTCTTTTACTTTTTAGTTCTAAATAAATAGTATTTTATACTACCTTTCAGTTTAATAAGTTTAGGTTTAGCTCTTTATATGTTTAGAATTTAGTTTTATTTACTATATAGATAATATTAAGTAGAATGTAGCTTCCTACTAGTTGAGTATATAATCTAGTTAAGTATAACTTTTAGAATATAATATTATATCATAGGTAACTAACTAACTAACATAAAAAATAATAGAGGATACTAAAGTCTCCCAGAATATTCCTATAAATAGTAATATTATAAGTAAACTATTTTAATAGTAGTTACAGTATACTTTAAACTCTCTCTACTAGAAACTTAATAAGCTTTTATATAAATTAGTAAAATAAACCATTATAGTAGGCAGTAACCTCTAGATAGCTATTATAATAAATATCTCTAGCTTATATTAGGATACTTTAGTAACCTCTAGAATAATATTTATTAGAATAATAGCCTTTAGGGTTAATAATATTACTATACTTCTACTAGTAGCTAACTACTAAAGAAAACTTCTTTCTCTATCTCTAAAGCGTTCAGATAAATAGAAGAAATATTTAGTATAAGTTTAATAAATAAAAACTAAATTTAAGATTAACTACTATTCTTTTAATAGTAATTAGGAATATGGGTATTTAATTTACTTTAACTTAGACTTTAGTTCTTAGTAAATAGTTAAAACCTTCTATATAGTAAGAATACTAAAGAATCTTTATAATCTCAATAATTTTATAAATTATTTAGATAAAACTTACCTAAATCTAAATAGCTAACCTTATATTATTATTTAGCTATAAAGTTTTAGATATAAGGAAAATAAATATCTAACTATCTTTCTATCTTAATTTAAAAAGATTCTAGCTAATATTAGATAATATATATAGCTAAATATAATTTAGACTTTCCTACTAGAGGTTATTCTATTTTCCTACCTGAAGAAACTATTTATTATAGTAGAGTTTCCTAAAGAATATAGACTTTAGTTATCTAAAATCTAAAATATAGCTTAAAAACTTGAATATATAAAGACAAAATTAATTTACTACTAATTACCCCACTAGAAATCTATAATTTATAATATAGAGGGTAATATTATAATAATAAAAGTAGTTAAGAAGTAATAATAATATTAAAGCTTTAGTAGCTTCTCCTCTATCCTTAAGAAATACTTTAAAAACTACCAGAATATCTACTAATATTTTAGATATAGTAAGAAGGAATATATATATAGAAACTATATAGTATAAGAGAATAAGAAGGTTAGTATAAAGATTATAAAAGCTATAGCTACTTTAAATTATATTAGAAATAACTAAGAGGATAATACTTTCCTACCTAATAATAATAAAAACTAAGGAAAAAAGTAACTTTAAAGTAAAGTTAAACTCTAAAATTAATAGAGGTAGAAGTAATAAAATAGGGAAAATAATAAAAAAAGAAATAGATAAGTAACTAGTAGTTAGCTACTATTTAAACTAGAATTAATGGAAGTTATTTTATTAATATACTTATTAATATAGATTATAATATCTATATTATTATTAATATCTTTCTTATAAAGAAACTTTACCTTCTGCTAATTAATAAATTAAAAAGATACTTAAAGGAATATACTACTAAACTATTATTTAGTAATATCCAGAAAGTAACTATTCTCACTTTAAAAATTTGTAGCTATATATAGAAGATCTATACTTATATTATAGAGAGTTTATAGCTACTTTTATATCTTAAGTAACTATAAATAGAAAATACTTATACTATTTATAATACTAAAATCTAATAGATAATTTATAGAAAGAATAGTATAATAAGATATTTAAAATATTAATATAAGTTAGTATAGCTTAAGGAGATACAGTTAGCCTGGCTACTTAATATTAATTTATTTATATTTATCTATTAGTATACTATATAATATACTAGTAAGATACTAAGTTTCTACTAGATTATATCTATTAGTTTAGTAGATATTAAGAAAATATTAACTTTAAAGGTAAAAGTAAACCTAAGAAATTATATTTCTGTAAATATCTTAAAGAGATTCCTGGACTTTTTCTATTTAGATTTAGTATACTAACTACCCCCTAGGTAATTAAAGATAGATTACTATATTTTATTAATTTCTAATAATAAGAAATAGAAACTTAATCTCCTATAGGAATTCCTCTATAATGTATTATAAAAAAAACCTTTAATATTTAAGAAAACTCTAGAGAATTTACTCAAAAAAGAATTTATTAAAGTAAGTAGCTTCTTTACTAATACTTTAATTCTCTTTATAAAGAAGCTAAATAGAAGAGTATATTTATATATAACTTATAGAGTTTTTAATATAATTATAAAGAAGGATTATTATTTCCTTCTTCTTATATTAAAAGCCCCCTAGAGAATTACTACTACTTTTTAATATATTAAATTTAATATTATTACTATATTCTATAAGATTAGAATTAATAAAGTAAATTAGAAGAAAATAGCTTTTTAGATATATTATAGTCTCTTTAAATAGATAGTATATCTTTTTAAACTTACTAATATTTCTATTATATTTTAATAGTATATTAATAGCTACTTATAATAGTTTCTGAATAACTTTATTATAGTATATATTAAAAATATCTTTATTCATATTAGTAACGTATAGAAGAAATATAAGGAGAAGGTTTATTAAATACTTAGTTATCTTACTAATATAAGCTTTAAGTTAGATTCTAAGAAATATAAATTCTCTATTACTATAGTTAAGTATATTAAGTTTATTATATTAGCTAGAAAGAAACTTTGTTATAACTTTAAGAAGTTAGAAACTATTATTAACTAACTTTCTTCCAGCTTACTGAAGAATATCTATAGTTTCCTTAGGTTTGCAAACTACTATAAGATTTTTATACTTTAATATAATATTATAATCAAACTTTTAAACTATCTAACTTAAAAGTTTATTTCCTTTACCTAGAAATTAAAATAATAGGAAGTCTTCCTTAAACTAAAATAATTTTTTACTATAAAACTAATTCTGTAGATATTTAATCTTAATATTCTAATAATAATAGAAATAAATTATCTAGAGTATATCCTAAGAGGTATATTAATATAAGATAATAAGGTTAAAGTAAAGTATCTAATAGCTTTCCATTTTTAGTATTTAACTTCTATAGAATTTAACTACCTAATTTATAATATAAAACGTCTTATAATACTAATCTACTTATGAATATAGAAAGTAAAGCTATTAAATATTAGAAAGTTTAAAATCCTTATTAATTATAAGGATCTTAAATATTTTATAAAGAAATAATAATTTACAGAGAGGTAAAGCTAATAGGTGGAGAAGCTATCTTAGAAGACTTTTTACCTTAAATATCAGCTAGATATTTAAATAGTAACTTCTAATATACTTTCCTAAAGAAAATAGAATTTCCCTAAGGGGTAGAATAATAAGAGGTAATAAACATATATAATATAGGTTATTCTAGATATTACTATTTCTATAAAGTTTTAGGTAGAATATATAGATATTACTAATATCTAGATTTGTAAAGAAAACCTAAAGTTATAAAAATTATCAAATTATATTACTGAGAGAAACGTCTTATTTAATAGATTTCTATAGTAGTTTAGTAGAAAAAGTATAATTTTCCCTTTAATCTCTATATTAAGATTTAGATTATTAAATATATTATTAATATACTAAAATAGCTTACCTTTAAAGAGAGACTTTAGATACTAAGTAGTAAAGAAAGTAATAATGCCCTTAATAAGCTTAGAATTAGATAAATATAGAAGTTATATAACTTCTCTTCTGTAGGCTACCTGAGTATAATAATATACTGGAGATTATAAGCTAATAGTTCTACTAACCTAAGTAGTTACAGAATATCTACTAATTTATATATAACTATAATATATATAGGATTATTTATATTTAAAGATATATTAAGAAGGAATTCCTAAAGCTTCTATTAATACCTAACTAGTTATACTCTAATTTATTAATAGACTTTATTACTAATTTACCTCCTATAAAAGAATGAGGTAGTTATTACCTCTAGGTTATTATTAATTAACTAGGTAAAACTTCTAAACTAAAGAATATAACTGTAATAGAAATAGAAATATATACCTAATAGTTTCTTAATTACTAGTATAGATTTTATAAAATACTATATTTTATTATATATAATAGAGAATTAAACTAAGTAAGTTAATTCTGGAAGAAGTTCTATAGGTTAATAAATATTATATATCTATTAAGTACTAGTTACTACTTACAGACTAATAAAATTACAGAATAGTATAACTAGAAAGTCTAAGTAGTTTTGAGGGTGTTTACCTATTAGTTTCAGAATACCTAAATTAACCTACTACTTATTATATAATTACCCTTCTGTAACTAGTAGTATAATATAATAGAAATTATATCTTTCTTTATAAATTATAAGTATTATATTAATCTTATTCTAATTACTGATAAGTATATAAACCTACTTAATAGTACTAAGACTACTACCTACCAGCTAGTTAAGAGAATATAATTAGTAATAATATATATTTATATAAAAATAGCTACTTTGTAGTAGAAGTTAGAAAGTTAGGTAAATACAATTTAGTTTCCTATAGATTGATATTAAGTTAGTAATAAAATATAGTTAAATATATCTAACTATAAGTTACTAAAGTAAAGGTGAAAGTTAGCTTAATTATATTATAAGTATATAATAGTAAAGATTCTCTTACTATATTTTATAAAGCTAAATATCCTAAAGTTTATTTACCTCTAATTATATATAGATTTACTCTAGAAGGTTACTATTAATTTACTACCTAGGCAGATTATAGTTAATAGCTAGCTACTACTATTAGTAGATAATAATAAAGAAGCTAAATAGCTAGTTAAAAGTAGTCTTACTGTAAGAATATACTAAGTAGAGAAAGAATAATAATAAGACATTTTTATTAAATAGAAAGAGTATATAAACTTTATATAAAAGTTTATTAATATTATTATAGATATAGTAGTACTAGAGGAATATAAAGTAATATATAAACTAATTATAAATAATAATAGAAACTTAGCCTATAGCCTCAAACTGGATAGCAGCCAGGAAGGAGGGAAGTAATATTACAGACTATATTTAAATATTCAGCTGAAGTTATATCTAGATATTTAAAGCTAATTTCCTTACCTTAATAAAGCCTCAGTAGGCTCTATATAGTATTATATATATAGACCTTTCTATATACTTATAAAAACTTCTCTTTTACTTCTTAGTTCTAAATAAATATTATTTTATGCTACTTTCTAGTTAAATAAATCTAGATCCAGCCCTTTATAATTATAGTAGCTACTTAGAGGTTACTATTTACTATAGTATCTTATTTTACTAATTTATATAAAAACTTATTAATTTTCGAATAGAAAAAACTTAAAATATACTATAACTGCTACTAAAATAATTTACTTATAGAGTTACTATCTATAGAAATATGCTAGAAACCCTTAATATATTTTATTATTTATTATATTAGTTAGTTAGTTACCTATTATATAATATTATATTTAAGAGGCTATACTTAACTAAATTATATACTTAATTAGTAAAAAGCTATATTCGTCCTAATATTATCTATATAGTAAAAAGATTTTAATTCTAAATTTATAAAGGATGGAATCTAAGTTTATTTAACTAGAAAGTAACGTAAAATACTATTTATTAAGAACTAAGAAGTAAGAAAGAAGCCTTTATAAATATATAGAAATATCTATATATATAACTCTATATAGAATCTACTGGGGCCCCACTTAGGTAAGAAGGTTAGCTTCAGATACTTAGGTATAATTCTAGCTGAATATTCAGATATAGCTTATAATTATACCTAAGGTAGAAACCTTACCTAAAAAGATCAATTTAGATATTATTATATAGTAAGAGAAGTGTAAGGTAAGAGAAAAATTATTAATTTAGCTAAATTTATATAAAGAGAGGTAGATATAAAAGGCTGGACCTAAGTTTATTTAACTAGAAGGTAGCGTAAAATACTATTTATTTAGAACTAAAAAGTAAAAAAGAAGCTTTTATAAGTATATAGAAAAGTCTATATATATAATACTATATAGAGCTTAGTAAAACTCCACTTAGGTAAAGAGGTTAGCTTCAGATACTTAGGTATAGCTTTAGCTAGATATCTAGATATAGTCTGTAATATTACCTTCCTCCTTCCTAGCTACTCCTTAATTAGAAGCTATAAGCTGGATTATTATTATTATTTATAATCAGTCTATATATCACTTTATACTACTTTAATATTACTATATTTATAATAATATTAACTAACTTCTATATAGAGTTTATATACTCTTTCTATTTAATAAGAATCTCTTATTAATATTCTCTCTCTACTTAGTATATCCTTATAGTGAAAATACTTTTAACTAACTATTTAGCTTCCTTATTATTATCTACTAATAGTAATAGCTAGCTATCTACTATAACTTACTTAAGTAGTAGATTAGTAGTAACCCTCTAGAGTAAATCTATATAGAACTAGAGGTAAATTAACCTTAGAGTATCTAACTTTATAATATATAGTAAGAGTATCTTTACTACTATATATTTATAATATAGTTAGACTAGCTTTTAGTTTAGCTTTAGTAATTTATAGTTAGATATATTTAATTATATTTTATTACTAACTTAATACTAATCTACAGAAAATTAGATTTTATTTACTTAAACTTCTAATTTCTACTAAATAGTAGCTATCTCTATATAGATATATATTATTACTAACTATATTCTCTTAACTAACTAGTAGATAGTAGTCTTACTACTACTAGGTAGTTCTATATACTCCTTAGTAACTAAAATAAGATTAATATAATATCTATAATCTGTAAAAAAACATAATCTCTATTATATTATATTATTAATTACAGAAAGCTAACTATATAATAAATAGTAAATTACTCTAGTTATCTTAAAACTAATATATAAATACCCTTAAAACCACTTAGATCTTCTAGTTATCCTATTCTATAATCCTATTAGTTTACAGATAGTAACCAATACTTAATAAGTATATAATACCTATAAACTAGTAGGATTCCTTCCAGAAGTAACTTACTTAGTTAGACCTCCTATTACTTATAATAGAATATAATATTCTATAAAACCTATAATAATAACTAAGAAACTACTAAATATATACTTCTATCTCTATTATATTTATCTCTTTTAATATAGAAATCTTACCTAGTTAATTAATAATTACTTATAGATAATAGCTACTTTATTCTTTTATAGAAAGTAAGTTAATAATAAAGTTTATTAATAGATTAGAATATAACTAATTAAATATTAATAGAAGTTTCAGGAATTTCTTTTTAGTTTACCTCTAGATATAAATATCTCTATATATATTATAATCCTATATAAATCTATAGATACTTTATAACTATCTAGACTAATAGATCTTAACTAACAGAAATATTAGCTGATAATCTCTAGTATACTATTATACTCTAGATAGCTTATAGGGAAGAAGTTATATAACTTCTATACTAACTTAATCTTAAGCTTATTAAGGAAGCTATTATTCTCTTTACTACTTAGTATTTAAAACCTCTCTCTAAAAGTTAGCTACTTTAGTATATTAATAGTATATTTAGTAATCTGAATTTTAATATAGAAATCTAAAGGAAAACTATACTCTCCCTACTAAACTATAGTAAAGACTTATTAGTATAGAAAGTTCCTTTTAGTAATATAATTTTATATTTTCTATAGATCTGATTATTCTTTGAAGATCTAGATATTAATAATATCTATATATGCTACCTGAAGCTTTATAGAAATAATAATATCTAGAATAATCTAAATTACCTATCTTTATTACCTCTTATTATTCTATCTTTTAGATATATTCTATTCTCTCCTAGAGAGAATATTAGAAGCTACCACTTAAGTATCCAGTTAGTACTTAAAGTCAAAATTATATTAAGATAACTTCTCCACTTATTAGTTCTACCTCTCTATAAGCTACCATTTCTTTATAAAATATTTAAGGTTTTTATAATTAGTAAGAATTTTAAACTTCCTAATACTTTATAGCTTTACTCTCTATATTTATAAGTAAGCTAGTATTATAAGAAGTTTCTTATTATAAGTTAGGTAATTAAACTTTACGGAAGTTAGATATTAAGAGTGGAAAACTACTAAATATCTAACTTCAGTCTTATTATTCTAGATTAATATACCTCCCAGAATATATCTAAAATAATCTATTTTTACTATTATTTGGATATTAAAATTAAATATTCGCAGAATTAACTTTATAATAAAAAGTTATTTCAGTATAAGGAAAGCTTCCTACTATTTTAGTTTCCAGTTAAAAGAAACAAACTTCTAAGTTAGATATTTTAAAAACTTTATAATAATATTATACTAAAATATAAAAACCTTATAGTAGTTTATAAACTTAAGGAAACTATAGATATTTTTTAGTAAACTAGAGGGAAGCTAGTTATCTTAGAAATAATATATTTAAGCAGCAAAGTCTACACTATTCGAGCCTCAGACACTCGTAGCGTCTCTCCAAGCCTCACTTCACTTAACTCAGTCAAAATAGAGCCTCGCGTAGTATATATAGCTACGTTTAGTTATATATAATATACACCAGATTTTACCTCCTAATTATATATAATAATTAAGAGTCTCACAATACTGAAAAACCATTAAGCTAAAAGTATATATTATAACAATTTTATATATCTTGAATACTAAGATATCTACTAAAAACACCTCTATTTTAATACTTAAGGAAGCTAACTACTAGATTATTTAGTATAACTTCTTTAAGATAGAAACTAAAGTTTATAATCTATAGGATTACCTTAACTCTAAAGTGGATACTTAAAAGAGCCTCCACTTAGTAGCCTCTTAAGAGCTTCTTATATATAACTTTCCTAAGGTAAAAAAAAGTAAAATACCTATAATAATATCTAAAATAAACACTCTAGAGACCTTAATCCCCTCTAGTATTCTCAATAAGTTTACCCCTATAAAGTAAACCTACCCTAAGAAATTCTAACTTCTATTTAAAGTTTCTAAATAAATCCACACTCAGAATATTATAAACCTTACAGAAAAAAGTCTAAAAGTCTATATAACTATCTATAACCTCTATAACGTAAGGATTTAAAAGTATAAATATAAGTGGTTAAATTAAATCTCTATATTATCTTAGATTCGTAAGTATATTAGTGACGCTCTTAATTACTAATATTATAACTTAGAGGAAAATCTCACTATATAGTTAATAAACTTCTATAACTACTTTAGTATTATAGATAACTTCTATCTTTAGTAAGTAGCTACTATATATTATAATATACTCTAATCCCCTAAAATTAAATACCTTACTATTAAAATATTAACTAAAATATACTTTTAGAAGTAGTAAGATATTATATATAAAGTTTAAATAGTTAGTTATACTCTCTCTATTATAGAGGCTTTTTAGATTAATAACTTTATACTCTCGCTAGCTTACTTACTGATTAAATTATATACTTAAAACTATATACTAATAGTCTATAGTTAATTAAATATAATATTACTAAATAGAATTATCTTAGCTATTATAGAAACTATATAGTAGCTTCCTAAAGCCTTCTATTAAGGTAAAATTAACTATAGAGTATTTAATATTACCTTAGAAGCTATAGATAGTAGTTTAAACTCTTAAAATAATAAGAGATATTTTAATAGTTTAGATAGACCTCTATATTCTCTTAAATATAGTAAATACTACCTACTCTCACACTATTATTATATATACTTATTACTTACATATAAGAGCTAGGTACTTAACACTATAATTAAGGAGAGAATTAAATAATAAATAGCTTCAGATCTAGATCTTTTAAAGAGAATCTAAGGTTTTAGATAATAGTAACTATATAATTAACCTTCTAGCTAAAATAGCTATAATATTATATAGTAAGCTTACTATATAGAGGGACCTTAGTAGTATTCTCTCTAAAACTTATTTATCTTTAATTTAGATATTTCAGTTTATATCTTTTAAGATATTAAATATTTTATAATTCTCTAAAAAGTTTCCTCTAGAGATTATATTTAGTATAATATTAAACTAATATTTATTAAGAACTATAGAGATACTAAAATCTATATTATAACCTTAAAGGATAAGGAAGCTAAACTATATTTCTATAATATTACTTTCTATATCTCTCTAGCTATAAACTTTTTCTCCTTTTAGTAGTTATAAAAGTAAAATTACTAGTGGGATATTAAGCTAAATTACCCCTCTTAACTATAGAAAAGTAACTACTTAGAGATTATAGCTATTAATATTTAATATAGCTAATAAATTCTTAAATACTATATACCTCACGAGAGATTAAATACTCCAGTAGTATAGTTAGTATAATATAAGCTCTCTCCTAAATACTATTACTACTAGAGATATACTATAGAGACTATTTAAAAACTTCTGAAAAATAATAAATAACTTTAGTATTGATAACTAGAATATCCTGAGAGAAAGCTTCTTAACTACCTTATTTCAGCTATATATAGTATTTATATTACTAATAGTTATTTAAAATATAATAAGTATTAATTTACTTAGAAAGTATATAAAATTTACAGTATTAGTAAGGTAAAGCAGATTATTTACTATATAGAGCGTGAGAATACCTTATATACTACTTCTAGAGAATATATTATATTTAACTTTCACCCTTATCACTAGGATTATAGTAGCTATACCTCTTCCTTAATATTTACAGATAAAGCTACTAACTACTTATAGAATTTCTATTTTATAGACTATACTGAAGCTATTATAACTATAATATTTAATAACTTTATTTCACTCCTTAAGTATTAATATAATATTAATATTAAGGTTTTTAAGTATAATAATAAGATCCCTAAATATAAAAAACTGAAAATTACTCTAACTACTTAAAGTATTTACCTTAAACTATCTATATTATATATATAAAGCTAAAAGAGTAAAGTAGATTATATTAAAGTTATTATTAAAATTTATATAAAACCTATAAGGAAAAGAAGTAAATTACCTTATAATCTCTAGTTTAAAACCTTATAAGCAGCAGTATTTCTTTATAATTATAAATTAATAAGCTTTTTAGACTAGTAAATACTATACTAGAGGTTTCATAAAGTTACTTAAAAGATAATATTATAAAGTTAGACTTAGCCTACTTTTATATATATAGCTATATATAATTTATTCTTACTATAGACGTAAAACTTAAATATAATTATCTTACTTACCTTAAAGAGTATACTTTTATTAACTTTTTAGTTAGCTATATTTTAACTAACTAGTTTTAAGTATAGAGTCTTTTATAAAATAAGGTTATTATAACTTATAATATCTCTTTTAATAAGATAATATTTTTCAATATTAATTTAGCCTCTCTATAAAATAATGTTAAGAAATCTAACTTTAATAAAGTCTCTTATTAGTTATAAAAGTAATTAGCTACAGTAAAGTTATATGAAACTAGCTTAAATATTTACTTAAGCTTAAGTAAAAAGCCTAATAAAGTTATTTATACTAAAGATATAGGAAATAACTATAAAAGCTTAAAATCTTATATTCACACTATAGCTAACTTTAAATTCTCTAAAGTTTTATATAAAACTATAAAGTTTATATTATTAACCCCTCTAGAATTACTTACTATATTCTTCTATTATTTTATTTATATAGATAGGACTATAGGAGAGTGAGGAGATTAAATACCTCTAGAGAAGATTAAATATAAGGAATAAATAAAACACTATACTAAAGTAACTAGAAGGTTTTTATTTAAAGCTACCTTTTTAGCTAGTATCTTTTAGTTATTTTAAGATACTCCTAGATACTCCCACTTATAGCTACAGAATTATATAAATTATTAACTAGAAGGAATTCCAAAGAGTTAAACCTTAAGAGGACTCTAAAAAGTTATTATAAATCTAAAAAATAAACTTTGACTATAGAATAAATTAGATAATAGAGAGTATTTAAAGTATAGAGAAATAGAAACTTTCACTCTAAGAATTCTAAAATAAACGTTATTACTATTACTTATATCTTACTTAGTAGTATTTACTTATTTATATACTAAAATTATAATAATAACTAAAAAAGTTTATCTTAAAAGTTATATTAAATTATACTTCTAAAGTAAGATTAGTAAAACTCTTATAAAAAACTTAAAAGTTCTAAGTTACTACTAGGTTTATACTTATAAGTTGAATAAATATAAGTATCTCCTTAAAATTAAAGTTTAGCTTATTATTTATAGAGACTAATAACTGTAAGATAACTATAAAACTTATATAGTTACTCTAGTAAATATTTTTTTTAAATCCTTATAGTAATTACTAACTACTTTAATCTTAAGTTACTTTAGTATAATATAGTTAATACTTTTATTTAAGTAATACTTAATAAAGTAGTCTATATAGAAATACTACTTCGTTATTAAAAACTTAGAAAGATCTACTATCTAAATAAAATACTTGATAGTTTTTAAAGGTCTCTTTTCTTCTAGTAGTATTATCTAGAAGTAAACTTTAAACACTTTAGTTTTAAGCTTACTGTAAAAAAGCTATATTACTAACTTAAGGAGTATATTATCTTCTTCTTCTATATTAATAACTATATACTTTCCTTCTCTTTAGAAGAAATATCTAAAATACTTATATTATTAGTAAATTTCTAAAAGAAGTATTATCTTAAGGAAGGTAAAAACTTATAGTAGTTTCTTAATATTAAAATTATTTAAGATAAAATAATATAATAGCTATAGCTTTCTTAAGTAGTCTATATTAAAAAGTTTCTTAAGTATCTTATAAAGTATATATAGTATATTAAATAGTTTAATACTTCTCTCAAATCTAAAAAACTCCTCCTATAGCTTTATTAAGCTTCCTATATAGAGATTAAGCGCTACTAATAAGATATTAACTTTATTAATTATACTATAATTATAATAAAACTAGATATTATCTATATAGTTAGCTAATTATTGTATTTTAATTAGAATTCTAAAGATAACTACTAAGTTAAAACTAAGTAAATAATATAATATTTTAGTAAAACTAAAAACCTCTATTTTAAGTTTAACTATAAAGTTAGTATTTATAAGATAGCTTTATTATTATTATAAATACTAACTTTATAGATAATAGTAAGAATTAAAAGAACTTTCAGATATATACTATATATCTCTTTAGTAATCTTATAGTATAGTAAGCTAATAAAAAAGATATTATTACTATTTTAATAACTAAAGTAAAGTTTTTAATACTATTATAAATAGTATAAGAGACTATTTTCGCTAACTATCTTATTACTATACTAAAAGTAAACCTTATAATAAATACTTTTAGTAGAGGTAAAGTATATATACTTTATCTAGTAGTTTAAATTTAGTATAATAACTAGTAAATTATATACTTTATAACTACTAAAATAATATAACTATATATAAAACTATAGTATATAGATATCTATAACTACTAACTATAATAAGAAGCTTAGTAAGAATATTTTAAAGTTAAGTATATAGACTCAGGAGACCTTATAGCTAATAGTCTTATAAAGTCTCTCTAAAGCTGCTAGTTTAGTATTTTTATCACTCAGATTAATATAATAGACTAGTTAAACTAACTAAAAATATAGTAAGAAGAGGAACTTTAAGAGAGGCTATCTATACTAATATTTAAAAACCTTAATAAGATTCTTAACTACTAATTAGAACTTATAAACTCTAAATCTAATAATAATAAAGTTAAAAAAAAGCTTAGGGGCGCCTGAGGCGTCTAAGATACTAGGGGGGCGCTTTTAGCCTAAATAATAAGGAATATCTAAGTAGCTTGTAAATAGTATTACTCTTCCTACTATAGGGGTAGAGGTTTAATAAAAGCGATAGACTTATAAGAGGAGTCTCTCACGAGATATAAATAGAGTGTTTAAATTAGTATTATTTAAAAAAGGTTAGTCTATAGACGTAACCCTCGAGGCTAGAGGAGTGTGTCAGAAATAATATATTCGAGCGGTAGAGTCTACACTATTTGAGCCTCAGGCACTTAAAGTGTCTCTATAGGTCTCACCCCACTTAACTCAGTCAAAATAGAGCCTCATACAGTATGTGTGGCCACGTTTAGTTACACATAATACATACCAGACTTTGCCTCCTAATTATATATAATAAGTTAGTAATAACTACTAACGTCTCTAGATTATAAGAGAGATTCTTTCTAGTTAATATAATAAATTTAATATACTTAACTATAATAATAGAGAATTTATACTTCTTAGAATCTAACTTTAGGTTTATATTAGTAAGGTAGCTAAATATTTAGTAGATTTTCTCCTTATACTTTCTTTATAAGCTACTAATATAAATAAGAATATTATAAATATATATTATAATAAAATTATCTAGAAACTATCTTAGGTAACTATTAATATACTATTAGAATATAGTAGAAATATTAGTAAGTCTAAAAAAATATACTATCTATTTAAAGAAACTATAATATATCTAAAAGACTATTTTCTTTTAATCTATATTATTAATTCTAATCTTATAAAATATAGTAATAATATTAAGTTTAGTATACTAGTAAGCTATAATAATCTTCTAGAGAGTTTCTAATATAAGAAGAAGGAAGTAATAATCTTTCTTTATAATTATATTAAAAACTTTATAATCTATATAGAAATATATCTCTCTATCTAGCTTTCTTATAAAAAAGATTAGAGTATTAGTAGAGAAGCTACTTATTTTAATAAACTTCTTATTAAGTAAATTCTCTAGAGTTGTTTTAAATATTAGAAGCTTCTTCTATAATATACTATAGAGAGATTCCTATAGAAACTCTAGTTTCTATTTCTTATTATTACGAATTAGTAGAATATAGTAATTTATCTCTAGTTAGTTAGAAGGTAGTTAGTATACTAAGTTTAAATAGAAAAAGTCTGGGAATTCTTTTAAGATATTTATAGGAATATAATCTCTTAGGTTTACCTCTACCTTCAGAATTAATATTTTCTCAATATCCACTAGACTAACTAATATAACCTAGTAGAAACTTAATACCTTACTAATATACTATATAGTATACTAATAGATAAATATAAATAGATTAATATTAAGTAAGTAGACTAACTGAATCTCTTTAAATTATACTAACTTATTCTAATACTCTAGATATATTATTATATTATCCTTCCTGTAGACTATCTATTAAGTTTCAGTATTATAGATAATATAATTATTTTCTATCTATAGCTACTTAAGATATAAAAATAGCTAGAGGTTCTCTATAATATAAATATAGATCTTCTATATATAATTACTAATTTCTAAAATTAAGATAGCTACCCCCTAAATACTACTAAATAATAACTTAATTATATATCCCTTTATCTATTTCTTTAACTTATTAATTAGTAAGAAGTAAAGTTTCTTTATAAGGAAAATATTAATAATAATATAAATATTATAGTTTGTATTAATAAGTATATTAATAAAGTAATCTCTATTAACTTTAGTCTAAATAGTAGCTAACTATTAGTTACTTATTATTCCTTTTCTTATTATTTTCTCTATTTTATTACTTCTATTTTAGTTAGCTTTAGAGTCTAACTTTACTCTAAAGTTACTATTTTCCTAAATTCTCACTATTGCTAAATAAAGTAATATTATCTTTCTAGTTATTCCTAGTGTAATCTGAAGTTATTATAACTTTTATAATCTTTATACTAGCTTTCTTATACTCTCAGGTTATATAGTTCCTATAGATATAATCTTTCTTACTATACTTAAAATATTAGTAAGTATTCTAGCAGTCTTTAGAATATTACTTAGGGGTAGAGAAGAAGCTACTAAAACTTTAATATTATTATTATTTCTTAATTATCCTAGTTATTATAATATTATTCTCTATATTATAGATAGTAGGTTTCTAGTGAGGTAGCTAGTAGTATACTAATATTCCCTTTATATACTTAAGCTTCTAAATTATATTTTAAACTTTAGATAACTAGAGTTTATATTTTATAGAAAAGTTAATTATAATAAGTAATTTCTTAAAATAGGAAAGTAAAATAGCCTCCAGTAGAAAGATCTAAATTATATCTTACTATATATATCCTTTAGTATCACCTAGAATCTTTTTAAATTAGGATAGAAAAGTAGTTAATTACTTATTTTCCTTCTACCTGAAACTTTAAAGTTAGATAATAATATAAAGCTAGCTATTTAGATTTAGATAGATTCTATCTAAGTAACTTATAAAGTTATCTAGATTATAGAAGTTATTTAGTTTTCCTACTATATAGAAAGTTTTAACTATTTATTAGAAACTAGAATCTAAATAGAAGTAAATTAAATACTAATATTCCTAATTATTATTAAAGAAATAGTAGTTAATTGTAAATTTAGCTTTTATTTATTAAACTTATATTTAATATTCTCTCTATTTACTTAAAAATTTAGAAGTAAGAAAAGAAACTTCCTCTAATAGTTAACTATTAGTAGAAATATAATAATATTATTAACTTTAAAAGTTAGTATTCTAATAGATATTATTCTAGAAGTTACTAGAATACTCTAGTGTAAGCTAGAAGTATCTATTATAGTAGCTACTTAGATATTACTACTTACTATAATATCTTATCTTACTAATTTATTTCTAAGCTTTTTAATCTTTTAGTAGAGGAAGCTTAAAATATACTATAATTACTACTAAAGTAATTTACTTATAAGGTTACTATCTGTAGGGATATTCTGGGGGGTATTAATATTCTCTATTGTTTTTTATAATAGTTAGTTACTTATTATATAGTATTATATTCTAGAAGCTATACTTAACTAAATTATATATTTAATTAGTAGGAAGCTACACTCTACTTAGTATTATCTATATAGTAAATAAAACTAAATTCTAAATATATAAAAAGCTAGATCTAGATTTATTGAACTGGAAGGTAGCGTAAAATACTATTTATTTAGAACTAAGAAGTAAAAGAGAAGCTTTTATAAGTATATAGAAAAGTCTATATATATAGTATTATATAGAGCCTACTGGAGCTCCACCCAGGCGAGGGGGTTAGCTTCAGATACCTGGGTACAGCCCTAGCTGGATATCCGGATATAGCTTGTAACAGTAGAGAAAAGGTTTTTAAGAGCCTATATAAATCTCTTAAGGATTTAAGTCTAAAGATACTATAAATCTTCAGTATTAAAAGATTTAGTAATAACTTAAAGAGAATTATTATCTTTACTAAATATACTTTAGTAAGTAACTATTATTAGTTTATATTGACCTTTTAATAATACTACAGAAAATACTATATTTTAAAACTAAATTAAATATAGTTATTAGTATTTTAATAGTAGATTTTATAAGAAATAAGTATACAATTTAGAGGCTTCTAGTAAGATTCTAGAGTAGAGAGAGTTTAAAGTATCTAAGTAATAAATCTCACAATCTTTCACCTTATATAAATCTTAAATATAGATTTTTATAATTACTTCTTCTAATATAATAAACTTGACTAATCTGTAGTATAATAGTATAACGGTTAGGTTCACTACTAATTAATATTAGTTTAATCGTTAGGGTAATTATATATTATATATAGTCTCGTTATATAGATATAAACTGGTATTCTAGAAATTAGTTATTATTCTTACTATATTATATAGCGTTTGGCGTTATATAAGATTCTAAATCTATCGTAGAGTAGTTACTTACTAATTACTATACTATTAGGCTACAACTAGCACCAGATATCAGATATCTATAGCCAGTAGGCTATAGATGGTATGCTGCTATATCTATAGCAGTATATATAGTTACTATATACCCTACATTATAATATAACTAATAGTAACTTAAGTAGAGTAGATAAATATCTATTTATATATTATTTAGGTAAAAGAATAATATAGTTAATAAGTAAGTGAGACAGATAAGCAAGTAAGATATAAAACCGCCATAATGCCCTCCCTATATAGTTAGATACCTTTCTTTCATAACATAATATATTAGAATTAAGTAATAAAGCTAAATTACAGCTTACTTTTTAAGCTACATAAAACACCTTAAATCTTAATACTTAAATAGCAACTAGAATCTACTTAGTTAATTATATAACTTTAAGTTATTAAATATAAAATACTATATTATAATATAATATTATACTAAACTTACGGAATTCAATAATACTTAAAGAAAAGAAGCTTATTAAATATATTCTGAATCTAGATTTCCAATTATTTTCTTTCTTAATTAGTAGTATAGAAGATATAGCTAATTAACTACTTGCTAACTATAATATACTTCCTATTGGAAAATACTCAATCTTAAATTTCATTAAGTAATAATTATAACTTTATATATACTTTTTTATAGGTATAATTCTAAGAGAATCTAATATAAAAACCTAAATATAATAAATATATAGTTTCAGCTTATCACAAATATAATTATAATATATAGTATTATAAACCTATATATTTATACTTTTAATAAACCTAAATTATTAATAAGCTAAATTACATTTGAAATAGTTATAATAAATACTGAAAGGTATTTAAATATGAAAACAATATAGTCTAGTAATTATACATAGATAATAATTATTCAGGAAATTAATTTATTAGGCTATAATATTCCACTATATATTATTATTGCAGAATAATATCACCTCTCTATATAATATATAGAATAAGATTTTCTATATAACTAAATTATTATAATATCTAAGAGTAGATAAATAATAAATAGAAGAAGCTTAGATTAACTTTAGCATTTTTATTAGTATGTAAAACTGCATATAAGTGGCAGTTATTACCTCCTTATTATTAATAAATATAAAAGTTACTATATTGCTAACTTTAAGATATATTATAAAAATAATAAAATTATTACACTCTATATACCAATCTATTTATTCTATTTACTTTAGCCTTTAGATATTAAATTTTTCAGGCTACTAAAAAGATATATAGTTAATATATTAAGAATAAAATATACTAAGGTAATATGCATATTATAAAGAAAGACTTTTTTCCTATACTTTACAATATCTTTATCTAAGCTTTTATAATGAAATATATCTAGAGACATTTCAGGAAAGCTAAACTTATTCCTCTAAATATAGAAAATATACTTTCAAAGTTTAATATAAAGCTATATATTTTAATATCTTTAGAATTCCTCCTAGTAATATTTTCTACTTAAACTTCGTAGATACTAATTAATCTAATAAGGATAATGATTTAGTTTAAACTTATTAAAAATTAAATTTGCTATTATTAAAATAGCTTACTAAGTTTAATTAATAAAAGTATAGAGTATCTATTAAAGAAAAGCTATAAATATATATATTAAATTACCTTACTGAGATTTAAGGTTTCAATATTTTGAAAAGATAATAACCTACTTAATTAATGTAGAAAAGCTAAGAAAATATATTTTAAATAAAAAAGATATTTTACTATAGCTAAGAAAAGAATATCCAATTATAGAGAAAGATAATAACTTAAATTAAGAAGGAAATATACTAAAATCATAATTACTGATAGAGAATTAAGATAGGCTAATAATAATATAATATCTATAGAAATATATATTATAATATATAAATATATTTAGTAAATAGAGAAATATTAGAGAAAGAGGATTTAAAGTAATTTTAATTAATTTTATAGTTTTAATACTACTTTTAGATTCTATTTATAAAGTGGTTGCAGTTTTATATCTCACTTACTTATCTATCTTACTTACTTATTAACTATATTATAGATTGCAATAAATACTATTTTTTATATAAATAAATAGATATTAGAATATAGAGTAAAACGAAAAGTTGCTAATATTAGTTGTACTATACTGTAGGATATATAGTAACTATATATACTACTATATATATAGTAGTTTACTCTTTATAGCCTACTGGCTATAAATATTCAGTATTTAGCGTTAGCCGCAACCTAATAGTATAGTAATTAGTAAGTAATTACTATATTATAAATCTAGAGCCTTATATAATACTATATGCTACGTAATATAGTAATAATAATAACCAAAAACCAGAATAGTAGTTTGTATCTATATAATAATATTACGTACGGTATATAATAACCCTAACGATTAAACTAATAAAAGCTTTATCTTAAAGATAGGTAGAGTATAGTAAGAATATTAAAGTATAGATATAGATATAAAGTTATTATATATCTTATAGTATAGTATAAGTAATAGAAACTATAATATATATTATACTAAAGTAACTTGAGATTTACGTAGTTAATAATTACTCTTAGAGAAAAAAGAATTATATTTACTGAAGTAACTATATATATTATAGATTTATTCTAATCTGACTCTAGTGGTTATACATATATATTAATACATATATAGTTATATTATTAGCTATTCTATCACTATAAAAGCCTATCAATAGCAGTTATATATAGAGCTTTCTTTCTTCTATGTATATATATATATATATATATATATATATATATATTATATAAAAAAATACTTTTTAGCTATTTAAGAATTACTGAATAGCTAGTGTAGCTTCTTAAACAAATAGTACTTACTACCTATTACTGTCTACTTCGTAATAATTAGTAATATAACTAATTTATCTACTATTGTAATATAGTAATAGTTAGAATATCTATTAACTATAAAGCTACTATAGTAAACTCTATAGTAGTTTATAAAGTTATAGCTACAATAATATCATATTATTTAGATTAAAAGTATCAAAAAGTAAAAGCTATTTTATTATTAAGAAGAATTACAACTACCTTATATATAATATTTACAGAGTCTCTATCTATTAGTTTAAAGAAATTAAAGACCATTACTTTTTGCTTTTCTTTAATTTTTCTTAGGGTTTTATTATTGTTAGAATATTGAAGTTAAATATCTATAGAAATAATTTTATAGTAACATGATATTTTAATAGAAGGAAAACCTTCTGCCACTTTAGTTTCCAGTTAAAAAAATAAACCTCTAAGTTAGATAATTTAGAAATTTAATAATATTATTATACTAAGGTATAAGAACCTTATAGTAATTTATAAACCTAAGAAACTTATAGATATTCTTTAGTAAATTAGGGGGAAGTTAGTTAGTAATAGCTTCTAACAACTCTAGATAATAAGAGACATTCTTTCCAGCTGATATAATAAGTTTAATATACTTAACTATAATAATAGAGAATTTATACTTCTTAAGGTTTAACTTTAGGTTTATATTAATAAGGTAGCTAAATATCTAGAGGATCTTCTTCTTATATTTCTTCTATAAACTATTAGTATAAATAAGGGTATTATTAATATATACTATAATAAAGTTATTTAGAAACTATTATAGGTAGCTATTTATATACTATTGGAATATAGTGGGGATATTAGTAAGCCTAAAGAAATATACTATATATTAAAAAAACTATAATATATCCAAAAAGCTATTTTCTTCTAATTGTCTTTACTAATTCTATTTTTATAAAATATGGTAATAATATAAAGTTTGGTATATTAGTAAGCTATAATAGTCTTCCGGAGGGTTTTTAATATAAGAGAAAGGGGATAATAATTTTTCATTATAATTATATTAAAGACTTTATAACTTATATAGAAGTATATTCTTCTATCTAACTATTTTATAAAATAGGTTAGAATATTAGTGGGCAAATCTTTTACTTTAGTATACTTCTTATTAAGTAAATTCTCTAGGGCTTCTTAAAATACCAGAAGCTTATTTTATTATATATTATAAAGACATTTCTATAGAAGGTTGAGTTTCTATTTTCTATTATTAGGAATTAATAGAATATAGTAATTTACTACTAGTTTGCTGGAAGGTAGTTAGTTTCCTAAATTTAGATAAAGAATATTTAAATATTTCTGTAAGATACTTATGGAAATATAATTTCTTAGATTTACCTTCAAGTTAAGGTTAATACCTTCCTATTATCCACTAGACTAATGAATGTAATTTAGTAGAAATTTAGTATCTTACTAATATACTCTATAGTATACTGATAGATAAATATAAGTAAGTTAGTATTAAGTAGGTAGGCTAAATAGACGTTTTTAAGCTATACTAACTTATTCTGATATTTAAGGTAGCTTATTATACTATTCTTTCTGTAGGCTATTTATTAGATTCCAGTATTATAAATAATATAGTTATTTTCTATTTATAGCTACCTAAGGTATAAAAGTAGCTAGAGGTTTTTTTTAATAGAGATATAGATTTTCTTTATATAATTACTAACTTCTAGTATTAAAATAACTACCCTCTGGATATTATAAGATAATAGCCTAGTAGTATATTTCTTTATCTATTTCTTTTACTTAATAATTGATGGAAGGTAAAATATCTTTATAAGGAAGGTATTAATAATAGTATAGATATTTGTGATAAAACGTATAGCTATATAGGCTATATAACTGGGCTACAGGCTATAGCCTAAAGGCTACGTTTCAAGGGTTTAAATACCCCGCATATCCCGCACTCTAGTCATAATAATACAAGCTATTTTGCTTCCTCACAAACCCTCCATATAGTGTAAAAAAGCCTCTACCAGGGGCTTCCGCTATATTCTTATAGTTATAAGCTTAGCTTTTTAGATATTTTTAAACGCTTTTAATAACTTTATTCTCTTTTATCGTTAATATGCATGCAGCCTATACTTATAAGATCCTCTTTTCGATCCTTCTTTTAATAATATATATAGTGCCACCTATCTTAAGGCGCCCCTATATATCTACTCTTTCGATATATATATAGTACCACCTAGCTTAAGGTATCTCTATATCTCTTATAATCCTTTTTAATATCACTATTAACTTTTCGAGGGTGCTTCTATAACGTCTTTATATTTACCATATTATTTTCAACCAGCTACCTCTTTCTCTTTTAACTTCACTCCGCTCTTTACCTCTCTACCTCTTCAGTAATTACATTGAAATTAGCTACTTTTGAAAACATATTCCTTCGGTAAATAAGGTATAAACGTAGCCTACGGCAGTAATTCTAAATATCTTTTTTCAGATATATTTTATATCTCAAAGTATTTAATATATCTGGGAGAATGGAGAAAGCTTAAAAGCCTAAATAAGAAGCCTCAGTAAAGCTAAGCTATAAAGTAAAGTGAATATTTAAAGTAATATTATTTAGGCTATATACCTAAAGTGGTTAGAATACGGACCTTAAAAGTGGCTATTTTAATAGTCTGGAAAGAGTTTAAGAATTCTTTCATTTTATAATAGTTTGAATAAGTAGTCAATATTTTGGTAATTAAGTAATATTTAAATATACTTTCTAAATTATTATAAGAATAAGCTTTTTATATAGAGTAATAGAAATATCCAGTAGGATTCAGCTATATTGAAACTAAATATCCAGAATAGTATTTCTATTACTATTAGTAAAATAAGGTATATAGAATATAAAAATTATAGCGAATAGAAGCTACTCTAAAGAGAGTATCTCTAATATCTTATTAGCTAGAAGGCTATATTTAACGTAGTATACTCTTAAGCTTACTTTTATATACTTTCATTCCAACTAACTGAATATCTCTAAGTAATAATAAAAAGATAGTAGTATTAAGAATGCTGAAGATACTTAAAGATTATATGCAGAGTCTCTCTACCTTTTGGAATATTTGAAAGGGCTGGGAGAGGCTATTCTCAGATAGTGGAGGCTATTTAGAATTACTACTTTTATGTAAATGCTAGAGGTCTTAGAGGCTTTATTATTCTTACCTTAATTTAAAGCTTTTTTTACCTTTACCTATAGCTTAATTTCCTATTACCTTCACTTTAAAATAGTTATTTAAATGCTTTTATATTTAGATAAATGACTGGAAATACTTTTATCTAGACGTAAGATAATATTTATACCTGGGAAGATATATAATAAAATATATAGCTATATAGGCTATATAAGTATGCTACAGGTTATAGCCTAAAAGTTATATTTTAAAAGTTTAAATACTCTATTTATTCTATATTTCAGTTATAATAATATAAACTATTTTGCTTCCTCATAAACCATCTATATAATGCAAAAACACCTCTACTAGAGGCTTCCACTGTATTCTTACAATATTATAATCTATATTAATAAGTATATTGATAAAGTAATCTTTAACAATTCTAGTTTAAATAGTAGCTTATTATTAATTCCTTACCTATTTCTTATTCTATTATTTTCTTTATTTTATTCTTTTCACCTTTATTAGTTTTATAGTTTAACTTTACTTTAAAGTTAATTTTTTCCTAAGTTCTTCCTATTACTAGGTAAGGTAATATTGGTTTCCTAGTTATTCTTAATATAATTTAGAGTGGCTATAGCTTTTATAATCTTTATACTAACTTTCTTATATTTCTATACTATATAATATCTATATATATAGTTTCTCTTACTATATCGAAAGTATTAGTAGGTATTCTGGTGGTTGTTAGAGTATTTCTTAGGGGTAAAAAAGAAGCTACTAAAGTTTTAATATTATTATTATTTTCTAATTACTTTAGTTATTATAATATTACTTTTTATATTATAAATGGTAGGTTTCCGGTAGGATAGGTAGGAGTAAACTAATATTTTCTTTATATATTTAAGCTTTTAAGTTAGATTCTATGTTTAAGATAATAAGAATATATATTATATAGGAAAACTTACTATAATAAATAACTTCTTAAAGTGGGAAAGTATAGTACCTTCCAGTAGGAAGATGTAAGTTATATCTAGCTATATTTATTCGTTAGTATTAGCTAAAGTGTTTTCAAATTAAGCTAGGAAGATAATTAGATATTTATTTTCTTTCTATCTAAGGTTTTATAATTAGATAATAATATATAGTTAGCTTTCTAGATTTAGGTGAGTTTTATTTAGATAATATATTAGATAGTCTAGATTATAGAAGTTTTTTAATCTTTCACTATATAGAAGATTTCAATTATTTACTAGAAACTGAAATTTAAGTAAATGTAAATTACATTTTAGTATTTCTAATTATTATTAAAGAAATAGTAGTTAATCTTAAATGTAGCTTTTATTTATTAAGTTTATATATAGTATTTCTTCTATTAATCTAAAAGCTTTAGGGATAGAAGAAAAAACTTTCTTTAATAGTTAGTTACTAGTAAAAATAGAATAATATTATTAACCCGAAGGATTAATATTACACTAGATATTTTTCTGGAGGTTACTGAAGTATTTTGATATAAGCTAAAAATATCTGTTATAGTAGCTATTTGGAGGTTACTATTTACTATAGTATCTTATCTTGCTAATTTTTATATATGTTTATTAATTTTCTAATAGAAGAAATTTAAGATGTACTGTAACTACTACTGAAGTAGTTTACTTATAACGTTACTACCTATAAATATATTCTGAAGGATACTGATATTCTTTTTCACTTTTTATATTAGTTAGTTAATTACTTATTATATAATATTATATTTTAGAAGTTTTACTTAACTAAATTATATACTTAATTAGTGGAAAGTTATATTTTAACTAGAAGGTAACGTAAAATACTATGTATTCAAGACTAAAAAGTAAAAAAGAAGCTTTTATAAGTATATGGAAAAGTCTATATATATAATACTATAGAGGGTCCACCGGGTCCCCACTCGGGCAAGTGTGTTAGCTTCGGATGCCTGGGTATAACCCTAGCTGGATATCTATGTATAGCCTATAATAGATATTATCTATTTAGAAATTAGCAGAAAAGGCTTTTGAGATATATATAAGCTTTAAGATAAGAAACTTAAGAACCTTCTTTTTACTTTTATCAGAATTCTTAGCTATAATATTCTAAAATATAATATTGTACTAATTAGAGGGATAAAACTATCAATTCTAATTTCTTTTCAAAGTAATTCTTAACTCTTTAGACTATTTAGTAAAATATAAGGTTAATATACAAATTACTTAAGTACTTAAAGTAAAACTTTAAAATATTATCTTCAAATATAACTAAGAAATAGCTCCATCTGTATATACTATAGAGTATTAAACTTAAAATACTCATTATAAAAAATATAAATCGTTAATCCAGGAATATTATAAAAGCCTCCACTATACTTTATACTCTTATTATATAGCTTTCTAAAATCTATAGTCTACTTAATAAATATATTATTAAGAGAAATAGTGGAGGTAACTTATAAGAAATATTTATGCTACCTAAATAGCTACTAGCTATAATCCTAATAATTCTCATATTATTAAAAAGACTTTATCAATATAGAGAAATAGAAGGCTAATAAAACTTAGAATTAAAATAAAGATCTTTCACCTTAAGCTATAAGTATATAAACTAGCTAATTTGGCAGTAAGTATCTTTCTTTAATTACTTATTATAAGAATATTACTTATATTAAACTTTCAACTTTAAATTAAACCTTACGGAAGAATAATAAAATATACTACTTAGCTATTATAAGATTATATAACTACTTTGGAAATATTTAGAGGTTTTACTTTAGTAGAGAGAAGTAGTAGCAAAGATCCTTAATCTCCAGAAATATTTATAAAGTAAACTTATCTTATTAAGTAACCTAAGGTAAAATTATATAAATATAGTTACGATTTAGTTTAATTTTAATATTATAAATAATAAGGTAGTTCCTAAAGTAGTAAACTATATTAATATTACTAAGTAATTCAGGTTCTTTCAAACTATTTAGTACAATTACCCTAAAATATTTAAAAAAAGCTTTTAGCTATAAAATTTCAGTTACATATAAAAAGCTAATTAGTATCTAAAATATATATTAATCTTACTAATATTATTTACTATATTAAAACTATAGTTAATTTCTTAAATTCTATCTAAAACACTCTAGATCTAAATAATAAAAGATCTTTATTAATATATAAATACCAGAGAGTAAAATTATCACTAATATAGAAATACCTTCGATAAGTATCTAACCTAAAGGGGTTAATTGAAGTATTATTATAAAGACTGGAGAAATATAAGGTAGAATAGAATTATTATTTTAGCTAGATTTATATAAAGAGAAATAGGGAAAAAGTTTTTAAGAAGCTATATATTTCTCTTAAGACATTAAGGTTAGAAATACTATAACTTTCTAGTATCAAAAAGCTTAGTATTATTTAAGAAAGATTATTAAATTTACTAAATATACACTAAATAGAAAAAATAAAAGTATAAATTTAAACTTCTCAGTATAGATATATTTAATACTTTAACTTGATTAAAGTAAAGATACAAATTTAAACTTCTTGATAGTAATTTCTTTAAAAACTTAATATATATTTAGAGGCTTCTAGTAAGATTCTAGGGTAAGAAGAATTTGAGGTATCTAAGTAATAATTTTTACAATCTTTCATCTTTTATAAACCTTAAATATAATATTTCATAATTACTTCTTCTAATATAATATATCTTACTATTTTATAATATAATAATATAACGGTTAGATTAACTACTAATTAGTATTAGTTTAAATATTAAGGTTATTATATACTATATATAAATTATTATATAGATGCAAACTGGTATTTTAGTTTTTAGTTATTATTATTACTATATGATATAGCGTATAGCGTTATATAAGATTTTAAATCTACAGTATAGTAATTACTTACTTATTACTATACTGTTTAGCTATAGATAGTACTGGGTGCTAGGCATCCGTGGCTAGTGGGGTGTGGAGGGTATGCTTTTATGTATATAGTATTGCGTATAGTTACCATATATCCTACGGTATGGCGTAACTGATAATTAAAGAAAGAAGGTTAGTTTGTAAGGTAGTAGAGTAGTAGAGTTCTAGTTAGAAAGAAGGCTTAGTTAGAGTTAGAGCTTAAAGTTAGTAATAATCTATATGAAAAATTATTATGCATGCAAAAGGTAGGTATACCTATATATTATTATAGTATATAGCTAACTAGGGTTTATATAAATATAAAGCTTATTTCTCATATAATCTTTAAGACTTTAGAATTTTCAGTTTGGAATTTAGCTTAATTAATTCTGCTAGTTTCTATATTACTGGAAAATATTATATTTAGATAGAGGTTTGAATATAGTTGTTAGTTTAACTGTTAGGGTAATTGCATACCGTATATAATCTCGTCGTATAGATGCAAACTAGTATTCTGGTTATTAGTTATTATTATTACTATATTATATAGCGTATAGCGCTATATAAGGTTCTATATTTACAGTATAGTAATTACTTACTAATTACTATATTACTAAGCTATAACTGGCGCCGAATACTAGGTATCTATAGTTAGTAGGCTATAGAGGGTATACTACTATATATATAGCAGTATATATAGTTACTATATACCTCACAGTATAGTATAACTAACACTGGTAACTTTTCTTTTTATTATATATTCTAATATCTATCTATTTATATAAAAAATAGTATCTTTTGCAATTTATACCTTTTTACCTAAATATTATCTGAATACTTATTTATTTACTTTACTTAAGTTACCTGTTTCTCTATTTAAATACTTATATAGTTTAAATTAATAAATTTCTTAAGAATATAGTTTAAAGTATTCTTTATAAAGATATTAGTAATATTATTATCTCTATTAATCTACTATATCTTATAAAACTTACAGTATTTATATAACTATCTTAATATTATAATATTAATTATTAGATATTTCTCTTTAGTAATATTAAGTTTTATAAAGTATTTATAAAGTAAGTATAAGTTACTATATATAATAGTTAGAATTTAAGGAAGTTTTTAATACTTAAGAATCTTCTTAAGTAATATAGTTATAATATAGGTAAAGATTATATTAGCTACTATAATATAAATCTCTAAGGTTAATATACTTCTAGTAACTTTCTTACTTTTAGTAAATAAGTAGTATATAAAGTTACTATAAAGGTTAAACTAACTATTACAGTTATAGTCTCTTAGTTTAGAATAATTATGAATTTCAGTTAAGATAAGAGGTTAGTGTTATTAGCAAAAGAGCCGTTAATAAAAACGTAAAGATATACCTTAGAGAGATTAAGTAGTATGAAGTTGAGCCCTTAGTTGAGGTGTTCTATTTGCCACTTAAGCTGTTAGTTAAGCGCGGCAGCATCGTCACTCGAGGGTTTAGCTGAAGAGGGATAGACTGATATATTGATAAAGCTTTATTGGAATTGGAATACCTGCTAGTGAAGTTATTATGGGGGTAGAGGTGGCCGAAGTAGCTATCTTACCTATAGGGGTTAACTTGGATATTATTGTGAGGGTAAGAGGTGTATAAAGTAAGGGGATTATTAATTTTACTGAATCTATATAAAGAGGGGTAGGGAAAAAGTTTTTAAGAGGCTATATAGATCTTTTATGAAGTTAAGATTAGAAATACTATAAATCTTAAGTATTAAAGGTTTAGTAAAAGCTTAAAGAGTTTATTATATTTACTAAATATACTCTAAATAGTAATAATAAGAATATAATAATAATTAAGTTCTTATTAATTATATAAAGTATCTTAACTTAATTACTGTAAAGGGGAAGCTTACTAAGGTAATTATAATTACTATCTAAAAATACCTTCTTTATAGTAATTTCCTTAAGGAATTAGTATATAGTTTAGAGGCTTCTAGTAAGATCCTAAAGTAAGAAGAATTTAAAATATCTAAGTAATAAATTTCGCAATCTTTCACCTTATATAAACCTTAGGTGTAGGACTTAATAATTACTTCTTCTGCTATAATAAATTTTACTAATTTATAGTATAATAATATAATAGTTAGATTAACTACTAATTAATATTAGTTTAATTATTAGGGTAATTATATACTATATATAATCTTATTATATAGATATAAACTGATATTCTAGTTATCAGTTATTATTATTACTATATTATATAGTATATAGCGTTATATAAAGCTCTAGATCTATAGTGTAGCAATTACTTCCTAATTGCTATACTATTAGGTTACAGGTGGCGCCGGATACTAGGCACCTATAGCTAGTAGGCTATAGAGGGTATACCGCTACGTACGTAGTAGCGCGTACAGTTACCGTATACCCTACTGTAACAGAGGCTACAGACAGAAATCAGGAATATAAAGTAGTAGGATATATAATAAGTATATTATATTTAATACTATATATAGGAGGTAAGCTTCCTACTTATATATTTATATAGTATAATTTTAATAGAAATATTCTATATTCTTATAGCTCTTTATTCTATATTTACTACTAGAGTTTAAGTTTTTATATCTATTTTACTATAGTTTTATAGTAGTTTTTTGGAACTTTCTAGAATTAGATTTCCTGGGGAAATCCCTAGGAAATCCCTAGGATTTCTATAGGAAATTCTTAGTATTCCTTCGTAATATTCCTTCTTACTGAAGCGGTATTTACCTTATTTCAGTATTATTGTTAGTTTCACTAGGGGAAGGTATATTGTATATATTATTACGTATAGTATACTGATAGAGTTGAAGGTATTAATATTTATAGTATATAGCCTATAGACTATATATAGGCTAGATCTAGATACTCTAGGTAATTAGTTACTAATTACCTAATATATAGTAATAATTAGTAGCTAGTTATTACTAGTAGCTAGTTTCCGCCACTAGATTATATTATATAGTTAGTATATTATAAGATTTTAATAATCTTATAGCTATTATATTACTAATATTAGTAAACTTTATTTTTACCTTTTAACTATAATATATTATATCTTTATATATAAGACAGAATTAATTAAATAACTTATATTTTTTAACTAAATAACTTTCTAAATTTCCTCCTTTTATTTTAAATTAGTAACTTATCTCTCTATATAAACTATTGTATTATTTATATTAATAAATCTTTCTAGAGTATAATTTAGAAACCTTTTAGTAAAAATATTAATTAGATTATCCTTACTATTATTTTACTATACCTTATAGAGTTCTTAATATTTATATAATTACCTTAAAGTTATAATATTAATTATAAATTTCTTCTCTTTAATAATACTAACTTTTATAAAGTATTTATATAATAAGTATAAGTTAGTATATATAATTATAGAGATAGAAGAAAGATTATAATAAGTTATAATTCTTTATAATAATATAGTAATAATATATATTAAATCTATACTAATAACTATAGTATAAATTCCGAAAGTAAGTATACTTCTAGTTACTGTTTTATTTTTAGTTAAAAAATAATAAACTAAATTACCTTAAATTATAAATTTACTTTCACTAGTAGCTATCTCTTAGCCTAGAATTATTATAAAATCTAGTTAAGATAATAGATTAATATTATTAGTAAAAACGCTATCTATAAAAATATAGAGATATACTTTAGAGAGATTAAGAGAGATAAAAATTAACTTTTAATCTAAGTATTCTATTTACTATTTAATATATTTATTAAATATAGTAATATTATTACTAGAGGGTTATTATTATTATATTATATATAAAAGATTAAAAAATACTTTAGGCTGGTAAATTAAAGTAATATTATAAGAAGCTGGACCTAAGCTTATTTAACCAGAAGGTGGCGTAAAATACTATTTATTTAGAACTAAAAAGTAAAAGAGAAGCTTTTATGAGTATATAGAAAAGTCTATATATATAGTATTATATAAAGCTTACTGAAGCCCCACCTGAGGGAGGAGGTTAGCTTCAGATACCTAGACACAGCCCTAGCTGGACATCTAAGTATAACCTATAATATTACCTCCCTCCTCCCCAGCTGCCACCCAGCTGGAGGCTGTAGGTTAGGTCTCTATCATTATCCGCAATCAGCTT
Organism: Colletotrichum lindemuthianum; assembly: GCA_001693025.2. NCBI lineage: Eukaryota > Fungi > Ascomycota > Sordariomycetes > Glomerellales > Glomerellaceae > Colletotrichum > Colletotrichum lindemuthianum. Next base: position 20,473 of record MASP02000141.1, on the reverse strand, counting down.
ATATATCGCTTTATACCGCTCCAGAGCTATTATATCTGTAATAATATTAATAGGCTTCTATATAAAGTTTATATACCCTTCCTATTTAATAAGAACTTCTTATTAATATTCTCTCCCCACTTAGTATATCCTCACAGTAAGAATACTTTTAACTAGCTATTTAACTTCCTTATTATTATCCACTAGTAGTAGTAGCTAGCTATTAACTATAACCTACTTAGGTGGTAGATTAGTAGTAACTTTCTAGAGTAAATCTATATAGAACTATAAGTAAATAGATTCTAAAGTATCTAACTTTATAATATATAGCGAGAGAATCTTTACTATTATATACTTATAATATAGCTAGGCTAGCTTTCAGTTTAGCTTTAGTAACTTATAATTAGATATATTTAACTACACTTTATTACTAACTTAATACTAATCTATAGGGAACTAGATTTTATTCGCCTGAGCCTCTAACCTCTACTAGGTAGTAGCTATCTCTATATAGATATATATTATTACTAACTATATTCTCTTAACTAGCTAGTAAGCTGCAGCCTCACTACTATTAGGTAGTTCCATATACTCCTCAGTAACTAGAATAGAATTAATATAATACTTATAATCTATAAAGAAAAATATAATCCCTATTATATTATACTACTGATTACAGAGGGCTAACTATATAATAAATAGTAAGTTATTCTAGTTATCCTAAAACTAGTAGGTAAACACCCTCAAAACTGTTTAGATCTCCTAGTTATACTATTCTATAATTCTATCAGTCTGCAGGTGGTAATTAATACTCAGTAGGTATATAATATCTATTAACCTACAGAATTCCTTCTAGAAGTAACTTACCTAGTTAGATTCTCTATTACTTATAATAGAGTATAGTATTCTATAGAATCTATAGTAGTAACTGAGGAACTACTAAATATATACCTCCACCTCTATTATATCTATCTCCTTTAATATAGGGGCCTTACCTAGTTAATTAATAATAATCCAGAAGTAATAGCTACTTTATCCTTTTATAGGGGGTAAATTAGTAATAAAGTCTATTAATAGATTAGAATGTAACTAGTTAGGTATTAGTAGGAGCTTTAGGAATCCCTTCTTAGCCTGCCTCTAGATATAAATACTCCCACATATATTATAGTTATATATAAATTAGCAGATACTCTATAACTATCTAAGCTAGTAAAACTATTAGCTTATAATCTTTAGTATACTATTACACTCTAGGTAACCTGCAGGGGAGAAATTATATAACTTCTATACTAACCTAATCTTAAGCTTATTAAGGAGGCTATTACTCTCTTCACTACTTAGTATTTAAAACCTCTCTCTAAAAATAAACTATCCTAATATATTAATAGTATACTTAGTAATCTGGATCTTAATATAGATATTAGGAAGGAAGCTACACTCCCCCTACTAAACTACTATAAAAATCTATTAGTATAAGGAGTCTCTCTCAGTAGTATAATTCTATATCTCTTATAGATCTAATCTTCCTTTAAAAACCTAAGCATCAGTAATATCTATATATCCTACTCAGAATTCCGTAGGAATAGCGGCGTCCGGAATAATCTATATTACTTATCCTTATTATCTCTTATTATTCTACCTTTTAAGAGTATCTTATTTCCTCTAGGAGAAAGTATCAGAAGTTACTACCTAGGCGCCTAGCTAGTACTTAAAGTAAAAATTATACTAAAATAACTCCTCCGCCCACTAGCTCTACTTCTCTATAAGCTATTATTTCTTTATAAAGTATTTAAGATCTTTATAGTTAGTAAGGATTTTAAACCTCCTAGTGCTCTATAGCTCCACCCTCCACACTTATAAACATTCTAATACTATAAGAAGTTCCTTATTATAAATTAGGTAATTAAACTCTATAGAGATTAGATATTAAGAGTAGAAAGCTATTAAATACTTCACTCCAGCCTTATTAGCTTAAGTTAATATACCTCCTAGAGTATACTCTAAATAGTCTATCTCTACTGTTATTAGAATATTAGAATTAAATATCTACAGAATTAGTTTTATAGTAAAGAGTTATTTCAGTATAAAGAAAGCTTCTTACTACTCTAGTCTCTAGTTAAAAAAAACTAACTTCTAAGTTAGGTAATTTAAAAACTTTATAATAACGTTATATTAAGATATAAAGACCTTATAGTAATTTATAAACCTAAGGAAACTATAGATACTTTTTAGTAAACTAGAGGGAAGTTAGTTAGTAATAACTTCTAACTTCTTAGGATCACAAGAGAGACCTTTTCTAGTTATTATAATATACTTAATATACTTAACTATAGTAACTAAGAACTTACACTTCTTAGGATCTAACTTAAAATCTATATTAGTAAGGTAGCTAAGTATCTAGTGGACTTTCTCCTTATATTCCTTTTATAAGTTACTAGTATAAATAAGAATATTATTAATATATATTATAATAAAGTTATCTAGAAACTGTTGCAGGTAGCTATTAATATATTATTAAAATATAGTAGGGGTACTAGTGAGTCTAAAGAGGTATATTACCTATTTAAAGAGACTATAATATATCTAAAAAGCTATTTTCTCCTGATCTACTTTATTAATTCTAATTTTATGGAATATAGTAATAATATTAAACTTAGTATACTAGTAGGTAGTAGTAACCCTCTAGAGAATCTCTAATATAAGGAAGAGGAAGTAATAATTCTTCTTTATAATTATATTAAAACCTTTATAATTTATATAGAAATATATTTCTCTACTTAATTTTCTTATAAAAAAGACTGAAGTATTAGTAGAAAAACTACTTACTTTAATAAATTCCTTATTAAGTAAATCCTCTAGAGTTTTTTTAAGTATTAGAAGCTCCTCCTATAATATACTATAGAGAGGTTCTTATAAGAAGTCTGGTTTTTATTCCTTATTATTAGGAATTAATAGGATATAGTAGTCTATCCCTAATTAGCTAGGAGGTAGTTAGTATACTAAATCTAGATAGAAAAGATCTAGGAATTCCTTTAAGATATTTATAGAAATATAATTCTTTAGGTTTACCTCTACTTTCAGAGCTAATATTTTCTTAATATCCACTAGACTAATAAATATAACTTAGTAGGAGCTTAATATCTCACTAGTATACTATATAATATATTAATAGATAAATATAAATAAATTAGTATTAAGTAGCTAAGTTAACTAGATCTCCTTAAGTTATACTAGTTTATTCTAATATTCTAAATATATTATTATACTACCCTTTTTATATATTATCTATTAAGCTTTAGTATTATAGATAATGTAATTATCCTCTATCTATAGCTACTTAAAATATAAGAGTAGTTATAGACTCTCTATAATATAAGTATAAATCTTGTATATATAGCTACTAACTTCTAAAGTTAGGATAGCTACCTTCTAGGTGTTATTAGATAATAGCTTAATAGTATATCTCTTTATTTATCTTTTTAACTTATTAATTAGTAGGAGGTAAAGTTTCTTTATAAGAAAGATATTAATAATAGTGTAAATATTATAGTCTGTATTAATAAATATATTAATAGAGTAATCTCTATTAATTTTAATCTGAATAGTAGCTAACTATTAGTTGCTTACTTATTCTTTTTCTTATTATTTTCCTTATTCTGTTACTTCCACTTTAGTTAGCTCTAGAGTCTAACTTCACTCTAGAGTTACTTTTTTCCTAAATCCTCACTGTTACTAAGTGGGATAGTATTATTCTCTTAGTTATCCCTAGTGTGATCTAGAGTAGCTATAGTTTTTATAATTTTTATATTAGTTTTCTTATATTTTTAGGCTTTATAGTTTCTGTAGATATAGCTTTTCTTACTATACTTAAAGTATTAGTAAGTATTCTAGTAGTCTCTAGAGTATTCCTTAGGAGTAGAGAAGAAGCTACTAAAGCTTTAATATTATTATTACTTTTTGATTACTTTAGTTATTATAATATTACTTTCTATATTATAGGTAGTAGGTCTCTAGTGGGGTAGCTAGTAGTATATTAATATTCCCTTTATATATTTAAGCTTCTAAGTTATATCTTAAACTTTAGATAACTAAAGTCTATACTTTATAGGAAAGTTAACTATAATAAGTAGCTTCTTAAGGTGGGGGAGTAGGATAGCCTCTAGTAGGGAGATCTAGACTATATCTAGCTATATATACCCTTTAGTATTAGTTAGAATTTTTTTAAATTAGAGTAGAAAGGTAGTTAGGTATTTATTTTCCTTCTATCTGAAGTTTTATAGCTAGATAATAGCGTAGGGCTAACTATTAAGGTCTAGGTAAGTTCTATCTAGATAACTTATAAAATTATTTAGATTATAGGAGTTTTCTAGTTCTCCTACTATATAGAAAGTTTTAACTACTTACTAAAGATTAAAGTTTAAGTAGGAGTAAATTAAGTATTAATATTCTTAATTACTATTAAAAAAATAGTAGTTAATCTTAAGTTTAACTTTTATCTATTAGGTTTACATTTAGTATTCTTTCTACTTACCTAAAAACTTCAGGAGTAGGGGAAGAGGCTTCCTCTAGTAGTTAGCTACTAGTAGGAATATAATAATATTATTAACCTTAAGGGTTATTATCCTAATAGATATTATTCTAGAGGTTATTAGAATACCCTAGTGTAAGCTAGAGGTGTCTATTATAGTAGCTACCTGGGGGTTACTACCTATTATAGTATCTTATTTTGCTAACTTATATGAGAGTTTATTAATCCTCTAGTAGAGAGGGCTTAAAGTATATTATAATTACTACTGAAATAGTTTACTTATAGGGTTACTACCTATAGGGATATCCTGGGGGGCTTTAGTGTCCTTTATTATTCTTTATATTAGTTACTTATTATATAATATTATATTCTAGAAGCTGTACTTAACTAGATTATATATTTAACTAGTGGGGAGCTATACTCTACTTAGTATTATCTATATAGTGAATAAAACTGAGTTCTAAATATATAAAAAGCTGGACCTAAGCTTATTTAACCGGAAGGTAGTATAAAATACTGTTTATTTAGAACTAAGGAGTAAAAGAGAAATTTTTATAAGTGCGTGGAAAATTCTGTATATATAATACTATATAGGGCCCACTAGGGCCCCACCCGAGGGAGGGAGTTAGCTTTAGATACCTAGGCATAGTCCTAGCCGGACATCCAGACATAGCCCGTAACAAATATATACTCTATATATATATTATTTAATATAGATTCTCTTAAATATCTTAAAACTTATAAGAATATTAATAATAATAAATTTATAACTTTAGTTTTTTTACTTAAGAAGGAAGTTTTTATTTTAGAGAGAGAGTATACTACTATTAAATACTAATAATATTAATTTTATAAGGAAGATCTTAAATTTTACTATAAGGAAGATTTTTACTTATTCTTTATCCTCTTATTAAGTAAAAATAGTATTAGAAAAACTAAAGGTATTATTAATTTATATACTAATTATACTAAATACTTTATTATTAGGTTAAAATATAAGGAGGTAAAGGTTATAGGTAGATATCTCTATATATAACTATTCTTTATAATATTTTAAATATATTACCCACTAGTAAATACTAGTTTCAGCTAAATTATAAAGTAATTTAATAATTATTATTATAAATTCTAGAGGATATTAATTTTTAAGGTAAGTTAGTAACTAAGCTATAATATATCTTATAAGTTTAGTTTTAGCCTAAATATAAACCTAAATAATATCTTTTAGCTAGAGGAGGAAGTTTTTATTTTTTATTAATATAGAAGTAATAACTATAATTAATCTTTAGCTACTTCTCTAAATTATAGGAAACTAAGTAAGAATTATAAGTTTCCTATTATCTCTAAAACCTTAGATTATAAGTTTTAACTTCTTATATATTTAGTTACTATTTTTATTCTTAATTCTATTAATAATTTAAAATTTAAAAATAATATAGTTCTTATAGAGAATAGAATTATACTAAAAAATCTTAATTATATTATTATTAATAATATTTCCTACTTTGTTTTTATTCACTTTTTAAAAGAAACGTTAGAAGTAATAATAATCCTGTTTTAGTAAAAAAATTAAAAAAGAGTTAGATTAGCTTCTTTTTTAGCTATAAGGAAAACTATAAATTAGTTTTCTTAGTTACTTTCTTATTAAGAGAGATCTTTCTAGTTAAATATAGCTTTTAAGAGTTTAAGAAATAACTTTATTATCTTCTGATATTTAGTATATTTATTCTTATTAGAAAGTAGTAATATATTACCTTTAATATAAGAAGAGAGAATATTATTATCTTCTAGTATCTCTAGAGTATTTAGAAGTTTAAGGATAATAGGAAATAAGATTAAAGTAAGTAAAGCTTCTTAAGAGAGATTTTTAGCTTTATTAATGTTATTATTATTATACTTATATTAAAAGTATTCTTATATTTCTACTAGAATATATAGTTAAGAAGAAATATTATTATTCTTATAATATATTTTTATAGTTATCAAATAGAGTTTTTAAGAATTATAAAGAAAGTTAATAATATATATCTTACTATAAATAGTAAGTAGATAGAAGAAACCTTACTAATCTTTCTTTTCTTATTATATATATATAAAGAATAATAGTAGGAAGCTTATAATTTATAATATATTAAGATTATTATAAGTAGCTATAGTAATATTAATAATTATTTTTATATATTTACAGTAAATAGCTTTAGTTACCTTTTAGACTATCTATACTTATAAAATTATCTCTAGAGATAAAATAGAGTCTTTAGTAAGCTGGAAGTAAACTTTAAAGATAAGAAGTATAAATATAAGACTACTTAAGCTAGTAGTATTATTTATTAACTTATAAGTAACTTAGAGATAATATTCTCATAATAATAATAAATATTCTTAATAGTAGATTTTATATCTATAATAGAGAGGAATATAGTAATATTCTACTTTATTAATACTATTATAAGTTTTAATAAGTATAATCCTAATAGTTAAGCTTATTATTTTAGTTTCTAAATAAACGTTTTCAGATTAGAAGTTTATTCTAATATTAATAAAGATAAAATTAGGTAAACCTAAGTAAATATTAATTTAGTATACCTTAAAAGCTTCCTATATTAATCTTACTAAAATATTAAGTAGAAATTAAGTACTATTCAAGCTTATAGCTATATTAATAATATAGAGAATAGGGTAGTTATCCTTAAGGTAAAAAATATTAATAATAACTTTAAAGTAAAAGTTAATATTATTATAGAAAGTAAATATAAATTAAGAGGGGGCAGTATTATATATCTAGTATTAGTAGTAATATCTTTCAAAAACTATAAAAACTTCTTAATTAACTAGATATTCAGTTTTATAAGGAATATCTTAAAAATATAAAATAGATAAATATCTAAAATAATAATAAAGTCTCTAGATTTTAATCTCTATTAGATTTAAGGAAGTAAGTATTTCCTCTATATCTAATAATATTTATAGATATTTCTATTTATATATAATTAGAATAATCTTTTTATTTTAATATAACTAGTTATAAATATTATTAAAAATAATATCTAGATAATCTATATTAGTAATATATAGTAGAAATAGAATTATATAAGAAGCTATATAGAATATTATTATACTAAATAGTATAGATATATTAACTATATTTATTATCTTTATAAATTTACCTTCTTTAAAATAAATAGAGATTCATTTTCCTCTCGAAGCTTTTAAGAAAATAGAGAGAAAAATAGTTTATTTTAGAATATTAAACTGAAAGTAGCTAGCTATAAAATAGCTAATAGTATTTAAGGTAAGTAAAATTTCTTAGAAAACTATATCTAAATAGTATTTTTAAGAATAAATATAGATATTAAAATAGTAATCTCCTTAGTTATATTATCTTCTTATATTAGGATATAGATTACTATTTAATTCTAGAGGATCTTTATAATCTTTTAACTATCCAGAAGTATAGATTATTCTTTAAAGTAAGAAGTTATAAAGTTATTTAAAAAATTACTTAGAGAACTAAATACTTTAGATTAATCTTTAAGCTAGTAGTTTTAGAGGTAATATACTACTATATTATCTTTAATAATAGTTTTATAAGTATTTCTAAAGTTATTATTTAAACTTTCTACTTCCTTATACTAAATAAAGAAATAGTAATAAGTAGATACTAATATATTTACTATATAGAAGTTAGATTTATATTTATTATAGAAATCTCTTCTCTCGTTAAGAAAATATTTTATTAACTAGTAACTAAGTTTACTATAAATATAATATTTTTTATTAAATTAGCTATATAAAGTAGTAGGGGTTAAGTAATATCTTCCTCTAAATAATACTTAGAAGTATCCTTAATAGCTATATCTATATTCTCAGTAAGAGCTTTAAAGTAAGTTATATATCTAGTTAGTTTAGTATTAATTTATACTAATTAATAAAAATCCCTCAGAATTATTAGTATCTTTAAGTATATATTAAGATATTATAGAAAGAAAGTTTATAGTAATACTAACTATAAATTATAATTAGTTATAAATTTTCTAGTATATTACTATAAGGCTAAAGAAAACTAACTGATATTCTAATATTCCTCAGTATATACTTAGGAGGTAGTTTCAGAAGCTAAAGTTAATATATTATTTAAGAGGAAAAATTCTCTAAATATATATTAGTTTAGTAGAAAGAATTTCAAATATTGTCTTTTTTATCTTATCTTAATTATTAGTAATAATACTTCTGAATATTATATTATACTAGTTATTAAAGTAAACTTGTTAACTTTCGTTACTTTTAAAGTAATTTTTAATAGAGTAAGCTATATTATAAAGTATTATATAATTAAGAAAATTACTAAAGTAGTTAAAGTAGTATTTAAGAGTTTAATCTTTCAGTATAATTAAAAAGACTCTAGTTTATATATAGTTAAGTATATTTAACTTCAGATAGTAGTCTCTAAAAATATAGATTTTTAATTTAAAAATATTATAGAGGGTTCCTCTATATTTTATCTTAAAGTTATATATCTTCGTAAGATTAGTTATATTCTTAGCTATTAGTATATTAATAAGAAGAGGTTTAGTCTCTTAGTAATTATTTATAAAATGAATATATAGAGAAGATATTATAAGGAATAAAATAGAAGGTTTTTACTATTAATTCTAATTATAAGAAGGTTATTATTCTTATTAATCTTAAAAATCTTATTATTTAAGTTATCCTTATTACTAAGAAGTTATATCTATTACTAATAATATTAGGTTAACTATGAATCTCTCTATCTATTAAGATACTCTTTAAGACTAGTTTCTTAAGATAGCTAGATAAATATTAAGTTTAATAAAGTCTTAATAAGTTATCTTTCGTTATTACTTCTAAATTATAAAATATATCTATTAGGCAAAAATAATATTATTAAGAAAACCTAGTTAGTTATTAATAAATATCTTAATATTCTATAACTTTATAATTATTTCTTAGATTTCTTCCTAAGTCTATAGGATAAATGTATCTTACTTTATTAGGTTCATAAGAATTTAGTAAATCTATTTACTTTTTATATTAACTTTAACATTATAAATTAAGAAAGTGTTCTATAAATACTAAGATACTTATTTATCTATAGTAGTTTATATTTCTTCTAGTTAATTCTGAAAGTTATCTTTAAAGAAATTTAGAAGGTTTCTACTAAAAAAGTAATTATATATATATATATTACTATAATCCACACTATTTAGTTATTAATTTAGTTAGAATTACATTTTATAATAATATTAAAAACTTTTTATCTACTAAATATCTTACTACTAAGAAAAAACTTTAGTTTTATTAGTATTCTTACCTCTAAAAAAGTTATATTACTTATTATACTAAGGTTTTTAAAAGATCTTCTTAGAAGTTCTACTAACTTTAATATTTTACTAGTTATTTCCTAATTATAGGAGAATTATAAAGAAATATAAATTAAAAGAGGAAAGAAGGGGGGAGATAGAAAACTCTATTTTACTATTTACTAATTCTATTTATTAATATTATATAGGTAAAATTTAATTTCAGAGAGAAAAACTATCTACTTATTAAATAAGAGAAAAGAGAGAAGAAGGTAGAAAGATATAAGGAAGAAAAAGAGAAATATAAGGAAATTAAGAGAAACTTAGAATACTATAAATTTCTTTACTATAGAAGTCTAGTAAGTCTTATAATAGAGGTATTTAATAAATATACTTATATAAGTTACTCTTAATATCTCTTCCGTAAGTTAATCTTAAGTATAAATAGATATCTAGCTACTAAAATTAAGATATATTAGTATAATTATTAAAGAGATATTACTTTACCTTAAGTTAGACAAGAGGTTATTATTAAAAATATCTAAATAGATTAAGAGATTAGTAACCTTACCTTAAATTAAGCTTAATAATCTTCTATTACTATTTCTACCTATATAAACCTTACTAATCTACAGTAAGTAATAATAGTAAAATTAACTACTAATTAGTATTAGTTTCACTAGGAGAAAGTATATTATATATATTATTATATATAGTATACTAATAAGGTGAAAAATATTAATATTTATAGTATATAACCTATAGGTTATATATAAGCTAGATCTAGATACTCTAGATAATTAGTTACTAATTACCTAACGGGTAGTAATAACTAGTAGCTAGTTGTCACTAGTAGCTAGTCTCCGCCACTAGGCTGCGCTATATAGTCAGCATACTATAGGGCCCTAATAGCCCTATAGCTATTACGCTACTAAGAATTATTTTATAGCTTATTATTAATTTTATAGTATTTAATTTCTATAAAACGTTTAATATATTTAAATAACAGTTTTACTAATAGTTTCGTAAGGTTATTAGTAATATTATTAGCAGTTTCTATATATTTAAAGACTACTTTATTTTAACTTACTATTTCTCTTATAAAGTAATTATAAACTCTAATATATTTAGCTTGATTATTTAAACTCTCTTCTTTTATAAGAATAATTAATTTAGTATTATTTATCTATATTAGTATGAATTTAGTAATTATCTCTTCCAGTTTATTAAGTAAGTTTTAAATTTATATAGCCTTTAAGGCTATATTAAATTCTATATAATATTTAGCTTCTATAGATAATTTTACTATAATTATCTTGTAATAAGATCTTTATAAAATTAACCTCCCAGCTATAAAGAATATCTATCTAGTTATCAATTTTAATATAATCTTATAGCTAATATAGTTACTATTTCTATAACTATAAAGTTCCAGATTATTATCTTTATTCTCCTTTATAATATAATTAATATAATATTTACTTTATATTTTAGTATACTAAAGAAAATATAATATTTCTTTCTTATAAGACTCTTCAGGATAATATAAAAACCTTACCTAAAACTTATAACTAAATAATAAATCTAGTTATTTCATCTTAATAGCAAACTGAAACTTTCTAAATATTTAGTAATATTATTATTATAATATTTTATTAATTAGACTTTCTATTAGAATAGTAAAGATTCAGGCTCCAGATTTTACTAAAGTAGCAGCTAAGTGAAGAAACTTCTTAAACTTCTTAAATATCTCTTCTAGATAACTTTCCTATAAGATTATTATCTTATTCTTATTAAAACTTAGATAAATACCTAAAAAGAAGTTTAGTATTTCTAAATTATTAATTTTAATATTCTATTTAATCTATAAGAAAACTATAGTAATATTATTACTTAGTTTAATAACCAGTATATTATTAATATAAGTAATTATTATAACCTTCAGTTTAGTATTATAGTAGATAATATTATCTCATTGTAAAACCTTAAACCTTACTTATACTAAAATCTCCTTATATTTCTACTGCTATTATTAATCTTCCTATCTAAAACTATATAATATTTATTATAACTAAATAACCTAAGCTAAATTTATAATATATTATGTAATTTCAGTATAATAGAAATACTATAAATTTACAAAATAAGTATTAAGAAGTAGGAATATTTTTATATAAATAACCTCCTTAAGATTACTATTAAGATATACTCTAACAAAATCCTACTACCTAATAGTATATTCTCTTTATTATATATAAGTAATTAGAATCCTCTATAATACTACTTAAGATATTAAAGTATATATATATATAAAGTTCCTTCCGTAAACTTAAAGAAATTCTTGTATAATAATTTAGGTTTTTCTTTTTAATAATTTACAGTATACCTTCTTATACTTAAGTATCCACTTTACCATCAGTTTCACACCTTAGGGAACCTCTGAAGTTAGTATAAACTACAAAGTTTCCTTCTTAATTAATATTATTATTTTATGAAAAAAGACTTTCTTCTAAAAAAGCTAGTTATTTACAAACTTATTATATATTTTAGCTATTATAGTTAAATTAGTATATAGCTAGATCTCTTCCTAAAAGGATATATCATTCTATATAGCTATATATAAAAATAACCTCTCATAAATAGTAATATTATCTCCTAATATTTCCTTAGATATTTCCAGTTATAAGTAGGGAATCTTTAGGGTAAATAAGATAATTCTAGTATATCTCTATAATTCTAATTTCTAACTAAATAATAAAGTCTATAACTTACTAATTTTATTATTTATTAATTTATAGAATATAATAATAAAGATGATAATAATCTTATTTCATAATTTAATTTACATTCTATAGGCTCTTTTAAGCTTATACTTAATTAGAATATGTTTCTCTACTTAAAACTTTATCTTTTTGGATTTCACCCAGATTTCTAGATTAATATTAGCGAAATAAATACTTCTAATAATCTAGAGTTAACTTATTTTAGAAATTAAATTCCTCTTTAGTTTCAGAGTCTTAGTTAATATTTAGATAGAAGTTATATTAATTATTACTACTATATATAATTAGTCTATAAGATAGATAGTAGTTATTACTAACTATATCTATAAGTATTCTGGAATATCTTTATTAACTATTAGTATCCTAATTTTATCTAGAATAGTTTAGATTACTTATTCTAATATTATATTCTATTTATAAATATATAATAATAAGGTTTTAATTTTAATACTAATATCTCTTAATATTATTACCAGAAAGGTAGCTAGAAATTCTCTAGTGCTATTAGTATAAATTAATTATATAGAAAATCCAAAGTAGTTCTTCTATTTAATAATAAAAATCTATATTTAATAAACTAACCTATTTTTTATATTATTAAATATTAATAATTTAAATCTTAATTTATTATCTATTACTAATAGTAAATACTTCTACTATCCTACTAACTTTACCTCTCTAATATTAATATAGATAATATAGCTAGCAATTATAACTTTTTCTTAAGGTATTAATAGAGAATAATATAAACTTTTTAATAGATTATAGGTTTTATATAATATTAAAATAATATCTTCTAGTTATAATAAATATCTTTATATAAGTTAAATTATCTATTGTATTTCCCGGTATTTAGAATAACCTAATCTTTAATATTATAGGGTAAGAATAATATTATTATAGTAGCAGCAATTTACTAGCTTTTTATAGTAAGATTAAACCTCCACTTTAGTATATTTAGATTAGTAAAAATTACTTTATTTAGATCTATAATATTATTTCCTTAAAAATATTCTCCTCTAAGGTAAAGTTATTTACTACTAAATATATTTATAGGGAATCTTTCAATATATAGAATATCCTTAAGTTAAATTCTTAATTTATTATTAAATACTAATATAACTATTTTAATATATTTAGAATAAATTACTTTAGTATTAATTATAATAGGCTAAACTGTTATTATTAAGATATAGTTATTATACTATCATAAGTTATTAATAGTATAGATATTAGCTTCAGAATCTTGTAGTTAGTTTTTATTTAAGAATTTTACTATTCTTATAATATTCTATTAGTAAAATTAGTATCTAACTTCTTTATTATAATCTTCTTAGAAAGTATAGAGATTATAGAAATTAATATCAGCTAAATAAGATTATAACTTCTTCTTAACTACTTTAGTTACAGATTAATTTATTTCTAGAGTTTCTTTTAGTATTTTTATCTTAATAACTTTCTTCTTCTTAAAGTAGCAGTTTTAGGTAAAATATTTAACTTTTCTGTAGTTATAGTAGATAAATTTACTTTTCTTAAAGAATATAGTTTAAATTTCATCTTTATTTATCTAGATTATAGTAGACTGGGTAATAAGTAACTTCTTACTATAAAGACGGAATTTATTTATAAAATCTAACTATAATATTTCTAAACTTACTATATTTCTATATTAACTTACTAATCCTATTTTAGTAACCTAATTTTAGTATTAGAAGTTTATTTTATATATAAATAAATAGATAAAACTTTTATCTATAATTACTTTTTTACTATTTTAAAGGTAATAAGTAATTTTATTAAACTTTATAATATAACTTATAGGGTTATATTCTTTTAATATTAGTAAGTAAAGTTAGTTTCTAACTTAACCTTTCAGCATAATTCCTATTTCTATATAAATTTATAACAGGATTTTCTAAATTTTTCATTCTTTACTAATATAAGTAATTAATATTATTAGTATAATTAAAATATTATTTTTTAGTTAGTTACTTATATATATATTATTAGTTTTACTAATCTTACTTTCTATTATTGAATTATAAACCTTCAGTTTAAAAGTTACTTTTATAAACTATATAAATTAATTTAAACTATCTTAAAGGAAATGTTTCTTAGGTATTTTTAACTAGAAATTCTTAAACTAATTCTTAGGAATTTCCTTATCTTTAGAATTATATAAATTACTTTTAATAATTATTAGAGTTTCCTTTATTATAATATCTAATTAGGTTAGTAATATAGAAATATTATAACTAATAATAAATTCAAAATAAATTATATTAATTAATAAAGTTATTTCTACCGAAAGTATTTATAATAGAATTCTATATAATTTCAGTATAATATTATTGTTATTTACGAGTATTTTAAATTTAGTTTAATATCATTTATATAAAATAATCTTATTTCTTTATAACTTAATAACTATTTTCAATACTTACAGTTTCTTAATTAACTTATTTATTATAAGCTTACTATTATTATTACTTATATATTCTTTAATTAGGTGAATATCTTCTAAAACTATCCTTATAGTAATTAATTCATATTCTATAAGTATTTCATAGATAATTTACTATAGTATTAATTATTTAGTTACTTTTGCTTTATATCTGTAGTGGTACTTAAGCTCTTTACCCTATATATAGTTCTAACTGTAAACCTTACCTAGTAAGAGTATTTATACTAATACTAGCTTATAACTAGTTTAAATAGTAATAAAATTACCTATTATTATNNACCTCTAGTTATAATATTCAACCTTATAGTAGAGGAAGACCTTATAGTAATAATCTATATAGTAGGAGCCTCAGTAGAGCTAAAGCTTAATATATATAGCAAAAAGTAACTACTAAAATTATAAGGTTAAGAATCTTTATTAACTTCTTAAAGATAAAATAAAATAAAAAACTGAAAGCTAAATATTCTATAATTTATTACTCTTCTATATCTAAACTATCTTTAGTATTTTAGAATAAAACTGGAATTCCCCTTAAATCTATATAGCTACCTATAACTAAAGTAATATAATAATAGGTTCTAAATATTCCTTTATAACCTCTATAATAGAAAATATTAATATCTCCTAAAAAACCTAAGTAATATTATAAATACTAATATTAATAAATAGACTCTAGATATTCAGAAGGAAATTATCTACTTATCTTATAATTGATTATACTAAACTAATAATTTGAAAAACTAGTTATTAATTAGATAGTATTCTAATATTAATATACTATATTAGTTACTAGATATTTTAGAATATTAGAATTCTATAATTACTAGAGTTTTAGATACTATATAATTATACTAAAAGTATTTATATTTATACTAATATTATTTATATATTAATATATTTAATATATTAAGATTATTTACTAATAAGAGCAGACTGAGTCTTACTATATTTATATAGAAATTATAAGTTAACTTATATTAGTAGTAGAGAACTTTTATATTAATAGCGGGAAACTTTTATATTAGGAGTGTAAAGTTTTATCTTAAAGGTTAGTAAAATATAGTCTAGAGAATATTAAAGTTATAGATATAGAGGTTATAATAAGTATTTAAATAAAGTAGCTATAGTTAGTAGTAATTAAATCTCTTGAGATATTTAAATTATATATAGCGTGAGAATATAAGAGTGTGAGAGTATAAAGACCTAAAGTTAACGTAGAAGGAGTTATTAGTTATTTATTATCTGCGAAAAGGTTAATATAAGGTAGGTATACTAGCTGTAGCTACGAGGGGTTCAGGCTTAGATTAACTTAAAGCTAACTATAGTAGTTAGTGGGGAGGTAGGAAGGCTAAAGTTATACTTCAGAGGATAATATATCCACTAATAGTCGTAATAGAGAGCAAGCTATTAGCTCCTCCTATAGTATTAATTATAATAAACTATTATTACTATTTTAAATAGTTAGTTATACTATTATATAATAAAAGCTATAAATAGGAATCAGAAATATAAAATAGTAAATTATATAATAGATATATTATATTTAATATTATATATAGGAGGTAAACTTCTTACTTATATATTTATATAGTATAACCTTAATGGAAATATTCTGCACCCTTATAGCTATTTATCCTATATTTATTACTAGGGTTTAAGCTATTACGTCCATTTCGCTATAGTTTCATAGTGGTTTCCTGGAACTTTCTGGAACCAGATTTCCTGGGGAAATCCCCGGGATTTCAACGGGAAATCCCTGGTATCCCTCCGTAACACCTACGGCATGGCGTAACCGACAATAGTATCTCCCAATTAGGTGCGGAAATTCAGACTACTAAGCAAATAAGACTCTTAATTATTGCACACGCAAAAGGTGGGTGCGCCCGTATATTGTTGCAGTGTACGGCCGACTAGGGCACATATAAACGCAGGGCTTATTTCTGACAAAAATGGCTGTTAAGAGGGTCCGTCGATTTACCAAAATGCCTCCGTCGAAATACCAGGAATCCTGTTTGTAGCCTCTGTTACATCGAGCGCGTTGTTCCTGACAAGGAACAACTGCGTCCGAAAAGCGTACCTGGCGCACAATACGCTCCCATGACGCAACAAGTCCCTGAAATCATTCCACTATGCTACGCTTGAGCGCACCCGCCGCCGCTCCCCTTCGGATTCCTCCATGCCCACTACGGCCGAGCCACAAACCATCAGACGTGCACCCAGACTCGCATCCCCCAAATTTCTGATCTTCTCCACCCTCCTCGTCGTGACGCTGGCTGTTCTGTCTTCCCGAGCCATCTCCCGGCTCTCTCTTTTCTCTAACCACTTCGCCCTCCCGAAGACGACGCCGCTATTTTGGCGAGATTTGATCCCGAGCTCAAGCATAACACCGAAGCCCAACATGTCCAGCTACGCTAAGGAACTCGAGGTTGCCCATTTGGCCGTCCAGCGGGCCGCCATCCTCACCAAACGAGTATTCCACGAAAAGGCCAAGGGTACCGTCGACAAGAACGACAAGTCCCCCGTTACCATTGGCGACTTTGGCGCCCAGGCCCTCATCATCGCCGCCCTCCGCCATCACTTCCCCTGCGACGAGATCGTCGCCGAGGAGGAGGCTGCTCAGCTCCGCGAGGACTCTCACCTGCGTGATCAGATTTGGGATCTTGTCCGCAGCACCAAGCTCGACGACATAAATTCCGAGTCCTTCCTCGGCGGCCCAATTGATAGCGCCGATAATATGCTAGACCTAATTGACCAAGGTAATAGTAAGGGCGGTGCCAGCGGACGCATCTGGGCCATTGACCCCATCGACGGTACAAAAGGTTTCCTTCGCGGCGGCCAGTATGCCTTGTGTCTCGCTCTCATGGTCGATGGCGAAGTCGAGGTTGGCGTGCTGGGATGTCCCAACCTGCCCGTTGACGATAAGGCACCCTTGTCAGCGGACATTGGCTCCAACGCCAACGACGATACTGGCTACGGCGTCGTCTTCTCTGCCGTGCGAGGGCAGGGTGCCACGTCGCGACCCCTGCGAAGCGGTGCCATTGCCGATGGTGCTCCCATCTCAATGAAGCCCCTCACAGAGATGTCTGCAGCGACGTTTTGCGAGAGTGTTGAGGCCGGCCACAGCGCCCACGACGACCAGGCGCAAATTGCGGCGAAGTTGGGCATCAGCAGACCCAGTGTTCGCATGGACAGTCAAAGCAAGTACGGTTCCATCGCTCGGGGCGCTGGCGACATATACCTGCGTCTGCCCGTCAAGGCGACTTACGAAGAAAAGATTTGGGATCACGCGGCCGGCGACCTGATTGTACGTGAGGCTGGTGGTCAGGTAACCGACATTCGGGGCAAGAGATTGGACTTCACTGTGGGCAGGACGCTCGCAAAGAACAAGGGCGTTATCGCCGCACCTGCTGGTGTACATGACCATATCCTGGAGATTGTCCAAGAGGTACTGAACCAAAAGTCAAGCTAGATAGGAAGGAATATATATACTTTTCGCTGATCTACAGTAAGATCCAAAAAGGTTATAATTAATAAGAGAAGGTGAATTCTGTAATTTGATACACTATTATATTATCTAATTTCTTAAATTAATAGAGTAATTATAAGAAGAGATAAGATAGAAACATAAATCCTATTTACAGAAATTTTTTTTTTTTACTTATATAATCTATAATATAAGAATATTACTAAAACTATTTTATAAATTGAGTATTTCTACTAAGTAAGTAGCTATTCTAAATTATAAGAAGATAAAGTCTACTTAGATGAATTATATAAAACTATATATTAAATTATATATACTAAAGTTCTTAGTTATACTATACTGTAGAGTATATAGTAACTATAGATAATACTATATATATAGTAGTATACTCTCTATACCTAACTAGTAATAGGTACCAGCTACCTGTTGCCAGCTGTAGCTTCAGTATATAGTAATTAGTAAGTAATTACTATATTATCGATCTAGAGCCTTATATTACGTTATATACTATATATGACAGTAATAATAATAACTAATAACTATAATATTAGTTTATATCTATATAATAAGATTATATAATATATAATAATTCTCATAATTGAAGTAATATTAATTAGTAGTTAATCTAACTACTACCACTATATTATAAATTAGTAGAATATATTATAGTAGATAAAAGAAATTACAAATTTTTATACCTAAAGTTTATATTAGGTGAAAGATAATAAGGTTATGACTTAGAATACTTTTAGATTAATAGATATTCTGTTATATAAAATTGGGAGGTAAAATCTAATATATATTATATATAACTAAACGTAGCTACACGCACCACACAAGGCTCCATTTTGACTGGTTTAAGTAGGGTAAAGTCTATAGAGATATTATAAGTGCCTGAAACTTAAATAGTGTAAACTCTAACACTTAAATATATTATTTCTAATATATTCCTCCAGCCTCAAGGGCTATATTTATAGGCTAGCTCTTTTAAATAACGTTAGTCTAAATACTCCATTTATATTTTATAAAAAACTTCTTTTATAGTTTTATTATTCTTATTAAACCTCTATTCTTATAGTAGAAAGAGTAGTATTATTTACAGACTATTTAGATATTCTTATTACTTAGGTTAAGAATACTTTTGTTAAACTAGTATGGAAGACTAGTAAATAGGTCAAGGGAATTCAACACTCAATAAATCACAGAAGAATAGGGAATTCAGAATGATATCTGAAAATAGTACTAATATTGGTAGAAATAGTGATAAAGATGGGAAGTTCTGATTCTACTGAAGGTAGGAAGCTTCCGGGTATATCTATTAAAATAGAGTTTATTTTCAGAAAGGTTAACCTCACAAATAGCAGATAAAACGGAAGCTATTAACATATAGGCCACTATATAATCCGTTTATCAAATTTCATAATATTAAAGTCTAATTAATTTAGAGTATAATTTATAAAGGCTATATAGCCTAAACTCTAATAATTAATTTACTAGAATAAATAGAAAATATAGGGTTATGAGAGTAAAGTAAAATACTTAATCCTTATTTACCTAATATAAGGTATTTAAAATAAAAGAAGTAATAGCAAAATAGCTATAACTCTAATATTCCCCGTAAGGTATGTAAGATAAATATCTTTTATAGCTTAAAAAGGCAGTGAAAAAATAGTAAAAACTCTAAAAACTATATAGGAAGAATAGAGAAAATAAGAGTCTGAAAAACCTAAAACTATAAAAAGTATAAAAGAAAAGACTTTAAGAAGAAAGAAAGAAAAATCTGAAAAACCTAAAACCTTATATAGGTAAAAAGGAAAAGATGATTCTTCAGAAAATAGATAATTAATATTATTTTCTTTATAAGAGGGCAGAATATTATTCTTAAAATTATTCTGTAAAATCCTCTTAATAATA
>MASP02000140.1:0-148099 GCA_001693025.2 Colletotrichum lindemuthianum | reverse complement strand
GGGGGGGGGGGGGGGGGGGGGGGGGGGACGGGACACGTACTGGAGTACGAGCCGGACTCGTACGAGAGTCCGCTGCTCGATGGGCCGCTCATGCTGTCAGGCTGGTACACCGACTGCTGGCGCCCGCCTATTTGAGGGATGGGGGTCGGTCCGCCGTGGTGGTACGAGTTGTAGTCGATCGAGTCACCCTTCCAGGACATGCTCGACCTGAGCGGAGAGTTTAGGTTCTCTGGCCTCGACCTTGACATGGTCTCCCGGAGCTGGAGGGGCTGGAGGGGCCGGGCAGGCTGGCCTCGGTGCATCGCCATGGAGTTATCGAGAGCGCCTTGACGCGCGAAGGGGTTGGAGGTACGGGGACCGGCGTTCATGGGAGACAGGTGGCTGCCGTAACCATAGCGGTGGTCTCCGGCCGAGTTGGGCGTCATGGGAGACAAGATGTCGGGGCTGCTCATGGCTCCCGGGGGCGTGAAGCCCATGTTGCCGTAGGCCGGGCTGATTCCTGCGGAAGAAATGTGATCCTCGCCACCTTCTGCCCTCCTGACATCCACCATCAACGGTCGGATCATGTGGTCGGCGTAGGACTGGGCCCCGAAGGGCATGGGCGATGTCAGGGGAGTGCCCAAGCCGTGGACGGCGCCGTAGGGAGAGTGGAGAGCCTGGACGTTGTCAAAGTCGTCGGGGACTGCACGCATCTTGATCATGCGGTCACGGTCGTCCGCCGTGAGGCGCTTGATCTTGGCACGGCTGTCGGTTCTCGTCAGCACGCTGCGGACCCTCGAGGTCTTTCTGAATGCACTCACCGGTTCTGGAACCACACTTGGACCTGCCGAGGGCTCAGGCCGGGAATTTCTCGAGAGAGACGCTCTCTGTGAGCGGCGTCGGGGTGGGGTTGTTTGGCAAACTCGCTCATGAGGAAGCGCGTCTGCTGGTGGGTAAGACTGGGTTGGCTGTCAGCATCCAGAGTCTCGCGATGGGACTTTTCTACACCGCTTACCGGAAGCGCTTCATCTTTCTACGGGCAGCCGTCCGCTCTGCGGCGGTCTGAGGCTGACCACACTCTCCGTCGTCGAGCATGTCATCGTCGTCGTCGAGCAAGTCGTCTTCTTCTCCTTTGCTGGGAGATCT
The DNA here is from genome assembly GCA_001693025.2 of Colletotrichum lindemuthianum. Taxonomy (NCBI): domain Eukaryota; kingdom Fungi; phylum Ascomycota; class Sordariomycetes; order Glomerellales; family Glomerellaceae; genus Colletotrichum; species Colletotrichum lindemuthianum. The sequence goes on along the minus strand of MASP02000140.1, from coordinate 146,974 downwards.
TCCCTCTTCGTTCTGGATGGGGGAGCCCTCGGGCTCCTGTATTGTCGGGTTTGGTGGTGCCGCGGCGCCCTGTGTCTCCGTCGACGCCATGGTCTCCTGGGGTGCCTGCTCGGCAGGCTTGTCTACGCTCGGCTGCCTCTGCTCCGGCTGTTCCGACTGCTGGTGCTGCATCTTCACATCTTCAGGCTCGTCCTCGGGGGTGGGTTGCTTGATGCGCAGGCCAAGAGGGTCCACGGGCCCGCGGCTGTCCACTCCGGCATCCTGCTTGTTGTGAATCTCTACCTGCGTGACGGCACCGCCGGTGGTTCTCGGTTGAGAAGCATCCGAGGACTCGTTCCCATTCTCATACGTCTGCGAGAAGGTGCTGCTGTTTTCCGGGGCCGGCATGTACGAGTACTGCTGGCCCTGCCACTCGGGTGGCGTCGGCAGCGGAGCCTCGAACTGGTTCGACATGCGTGGAGGTGTGGAAGGAGGTTTGTGGTGAGAGGACTCGAATTTGGTGTAAGACCAGTGGCTTTGCTCAGTGGTGTCAAACTGCCGGGTGACAAGCATTGGGACTGGTTGGGAGGATGGGCGTTGTTGCTGTTATTGTTGCTGTTGTTGTCGTTGTCGTGGTCTGGCTGGTTGACAGAGTGCGTCTCCGGAGGCGTGGCCTGGAAGAGCTGTGGCTGAACCGAGGTCGGGAGCGGGAGCGTATAAATGAGTGTTGGGTAGGGAGTGATGTCGAACGAGGTTCGATACCCAAGATAGGTCGAAGAGTCCGAGTTCAAGACGAGCTGTGGCGCATCACAGGTGAACCTGATCCTAGCAAGTTCTTCTTCTATTCCCAGCCCTGTCGACGTGACAGAGAGACGGATAAGGCTCAGATGTTGTTCTGACTGCAACGAGTACAGAGAGCGGCGATCTTGCAGAGAAGCTCAAAGGCAAAAGCAGAGCTCGCTCGAAGTGTTTGGAGCAAACCGCAGGGTCGGGCAACGGGGAGCTCAGGTCAGGTCAGGTCAGGTCAAATTGACGTTGTAGGGTTGATGTGTCTAGGCTCGGGATGGAAGAAACCAAGACAGCCCACAAGCAATTCGAGTTAATCAAAGGAGGGAGGATATATAGATGAAGAGAGAGTGAGTTGCTGATGCGTCAAGTCGTTTTGGGAAAAGCAAGAGAAGATGATGGAAAAGGGAAAGACCACTTGGCTACCCCAGGTCCCACGAGGTAGGATCGATCATATATTGTATAAATTTGAGGGTGTGCCAAACGATACCATGGCGGGGTCGATCGACTGGGAGGCGTTCTCTGGCCTGGAACTGACAGGCCCCCGGTGATGTATGGCAAGACCTTGGGAAACCCGCGAATGCAATAAGGCGGTCTTGTCAGGAAGCCCCTGTTGGGTAGTATGACAGAGGTGGAATTAATACCGGAGAGTACGGCCATCCACACGGAGAAATGTCGAGGCTGGATCCGGACAAAACAGCACTGCTGACTGCTGGTGCTGCTGCTGGTGCTGCTGATGGTGGTGCTGGCGCTGGCGCTGGCGCTGGTGGGCACGATGGGATACCGCCAGGCCAGGCCAGGACCGGGATCAGGGTCAAGACCAGGACCAGGACCAGGACCAGGTCGAACGAGACGAGGATGGACATCGAGGGTGAAGGACGCCGACGAGGTGGTGGTGGTGGACCTGGGTTCTACTGTGTACGTAGTAGAGGAGGAAGAGGAGGGGTACCTGGTACCTGAGTCTGAACCCGAGCTGTGGTGTCGAAGAGAAGTGAAGTGACCGGGGGGGGGAGGGGTGTTGGACGAGGCAACTGAGGTACCGTAGCAGTGGGCATGGTTTGAAAGGAGACTCGATGCATGTTTTTAAGGCTCATCGATTCGAGAAAAGCCGCAGCCGCAGCCGCAGCAGCAGCCGCAGCAGCAGCAGCAGCTCATGTGCCATGCCATGCCATGGAATCGACGACAGGCCCCCAGCCGTGGCTACTGCTGCTGATGCTGTTGATGTTGCTGTTGATGTTGCTGTTGCTGTTGCTGTTGCTGAATGTGAAGGGGCGCGATGGTGGCCTGTCCTCGGCCTTGGTCTATGCTATGCCTCTGTGTTACTGTAGTTGTATGTGCGCGCATATATAGAGGGAATACGGAGTATTACTGCGTAGACTGGCAGTCAACCGAGCCAGACCACAAACGTGGTGTTGGTGGCAGTCGGTGGACTCGCCGTCACGTTCACTGCCGCTGCCATCGCGTCGCGTTGCCGCTGGGCTGGGCTCGGCTCATGCTGGGCTGGATGGGTTGCTAACTTAACTTGCTACTGAGCCACATGGATACACCACAACTGTGCGTGTTGTGTGTACTTGATGGATGTGGATGTTTCTGTGCTCGTCGTCAAGTACAAAAGTGGTGTACGCAGTAAGCAAGGACTCTCCACCCTGTTCGAGAGTGACCCAGGTCGAGGAGGAGGGAAAAAGCCTGGGGTATCGCCTAAACGCGGGTGGCAGATGGACGGGCTGCAAAGGTAGCAGCTACACGTATATCCGTACGGATATCATGAAAGCCCATGACCTTACGGTTCTCGGCTGAATGGCTGATGTCGTGCCATGAGGGACATGGAACCATCTCAACCAGCCCATCCAGCTCAGCCCAGCCGCCTTCGTTGCGATCCGTGTCGAAAAGATTCCAGAACAAGACGAGACGCCAGATTTTCTGGCAGCGTGAGGCGTCCAGGGAGGGTCGTTGCGCCGTCTGCTCTCTGCTCTCTGCTCTGCGCAGGTACCGATCGAAAAATAGATACTGAAAAGGGACCTCCCTGTATGGATTCACGCAAAGACACCACCAGTAAGGGCAGGCCTAGCAGCGTCGACACCTGAATCAGTCCAGCGAGCCAGGTGGACGGGTTTTGGAGACATCAAGACAGGGTCGAACGGGGCCCCCTTCTGGCCTGTTTCCCTGCTCCCTACTCCCTACTCCCTTGCGGGCTTGGGCGGCCGCGACGAGGGAAAAGAGCAGACGAGTGTGCTGCGAGTAGGGAGTGCTGTGTAGGGAGTAGGCCCTGCCGATGCATGTGCCATCCCAAAAATAACGATGGCATGGATCTCGCATCAACTCGAGCATCGCTTGCGCAGGCAGGTAGGCCCTGAAAGACTATGACGGCATCAACGACGACACCACCATCGTCGCTGTGTACCGATGTGTCTGGAACAATGTCGTCGTGGTCGTCCATGCCATGCCATGCCATGCCATGCCCCAAAGCCCACGGATGCGAGACGACAACGGCCGGGCGGGCAAGCCCATGCTTTGACGCACGGCGGCAGAACACAAGTTCGGAGAAGAAGCAAATCAAGGAGCGAGACGACATCTCGGCTGGGATATCTCCATGGCGCCCATTGGTCTTTCCGACATTAGCTCAGTGTCGACTCCACGGATGAACGCATGACCGTTGTCGAGAAGCCGGCCGAGGCCACGACGAATGGGAAAGATCATCCATCAAAGGGAGGCGTTGTGGCTCTCTCTCTCTCTGTCTCTGTCTGTCTGTGCCTGTGCCTGTGCCTGTACCTGTGCCTGTGCCTGTGCCTGTGCCTGTGCCTGTGCCTGTGCCTGTGCCTGTGCCTGTGCCTCTCCTACGTACTCCGTACACTTCCTCGCTCTCCGTCTCGGCAACAGAAAATCCGAGCTCGGGGGTGTGAAAGGCGGGACGGAGTGGAGGGCGGGGTGTGCGAGTAGCTGCCACACGCCTTGGGAAAAGAAGGGTCGGGAAATCGGGTGGGGGAGGTCTGAGGCCGTGGGAAGAAGACAAGGATCACAGACGGCACAGGCGTCATGTACCCTGAACATCTTCTCATACGCCGCCATACTTTACACAGTACGATGTAGAGCGTGCTTGTACACAGAGTCGCGTCGCGCTCCGTGACAGACAGGCCGCCTGTCGTTTGTTATCGCTTGAAGACTCTAATTAGACCTGAAGAAACCGGCTGGCTGGCCAAGCAATCGCTGACGCGGGACGAAGGACGAAAGGTTCGGGGAGATGATGCACAAGCATTTGTATATACTGCTTATACGCCAGCATGAAACGGGACGGTACTTTGAACGTGGTGGGATAACCTCCCTCCCCCCGCTGCTTTGCGGCCATGGAGAAGATTTGAAGATGGGCAATGGGTAACGGGGGGACGGATGGCTCCCGACCCCGGTATACCGCCTCTCCGGCCGACAGGGGGCAGATACACTGCTTTACAAGTATTCGTAGGAATGAGCAGATCCCCGAGGTAGATCTCCTCTCGCTTCAACCGCGCCGCTCCGTATCATCGCTTCGACCGCCGTCGTTGGAGTGACGAGAGAAATGAGCATCGAACGTGTCAAGCCTCGCGCACTGCGTGCTGGGATGATGAGGAGACGAACTTGCGCGGCTCCTCGTCTGAAAACAGGGGGGGTGGCGCTTCCGAGGCGATGGTGAGGGAGACAACTTTTGGGGGTTTTGCCTACACGTGTGCTCCTTACAAGTACACCACTTTGCCGCAGTAGCATACCACAGTAGACCGAATTGGAGACGGGGAATCGGCGCAGGAACAGGAACGCACATGTCTCTGGCTTCCCTGCACGTTGCGTGTGCGTACAAAGGTGCTGCACTCCCCATGCACTCAACCACTCAACCACTCCAAGATGGGACGAGAGACACGGGAGGCGGAGAGAGAGACACGGCCCCACAGGAACGAGTGAAGCAGGGCAGCAGGGCAGCAGGGCAGCAGGGCGATTCTCAAAAGCCGCGGGTTCCACTGCCGGCGCCAGTGGCAGAGGCAAGCAACCAGGAGCGAGGCCAGGCGAGGTGAGTATGTCAACGAGACTGTACTCCGTCCGTGGAATTGCTGCTCGTGCCGGTGCCGGTCCTTGTCCACCTCGAATCTGCGGGAGAGCTGTTGATTCTCTCATTCTCTTGTGCACCTCTCGCCATCACATCTTGCCCACCTCGGCTCTTTAATCGTAGGCTCAGTCTTGGCACGTAAGGTTCTGTTTCCCCATCCATGCGGGCCGTATTGGTCTTTGTCCATGTCGTGTAGTTCGTCTCTTCCTGCGTGTGGTACGGAAACCAACGCCGCCACCGCGAGCCAACCAGCCAACCAGCCAACAACGAGCCAGCCTCCGGGCCGGCAGTTCCAGCAAGAGCCAAAAACCCACGGACGGGCCAGCGGCTGTACCGTTGGTCAGAGAAGGAGGAGAGTGGCTAGCCTAGAGGGGCTGCGAACTCGATGGACTAGGCTTAGTTCACCTGTCGCTCCCTCTGACAGCACGGCACTTGGATTACTTGGGAACAAGAGATCGAGGTCCCCTGAGCCTTGTGTGCTGTGGTAGACACACCCATCGTACGTTAGGGACGAACCTGACGGCGGGCCTCGTCCGGAACGGCCGTAGCCAAAGTTTTTCCAGACATACATGACCATGCGAGCCTTCGTCTCCACGTGCCGTGGTTCGATCATGCAGAGAGGCTACGAGCCAAAAAAAGAAAAAGAGCAGCGTGCCTGGAAAGGTTGAACGCTGGAGCCGGTCGCTTCATTAATGTCAAGCTCTACGCAGTATGAGTGTCCGTCAAGGTGCCACGCTCGTCAATGCCGTGTGTGAGAACACGGTGAAGAGAGCCAACAACAGCAGCGTGCGTAGGGGTTGGAGGCAAGGGCTCCTTGTCTCCCGTCCCCAAGACAAGACGCTGCCTGGTCCCTCGAGCCTGGTCCCCCTCAACCGTCATCGAGCGACGCAATACTGTGACCTGTGAGTTGGCCCGACAGTCGGTCCATGGCAATGCTCGCTGGGTGGAATACGCAGTGCGTGAACGGGGTATCATAGTGTATGGTTGGTGTGCTGCGTGCTTCGCCATGCGTGCTTTGCCAAGCCAGAAGGGGGCCTCAAACAGAAGCAGAGCAAGCAGTGAGCCGGCTGACCATCCATACAACCACAACAACGTCCTCGGGCCAGCTGCTCGGAGGCAAGAAAGGATGTGAAGCAAGTCGGCAAGCTACGTGGTAATTAGTCCGTACGGAGTACACACGCAAGAACTTGGCGCAAGCTACAAAGATGCGAGTACTTGTAGCGTCGCAGTGGACGATACAACGCATCATGGGTCCGGTGGTGAGGTGAGCGAGTATGACACGGGTCGTTGGAAAGCTGCCCGAATAAGCCGTAGGCTGATTTGGCGGCTGCGATGCTCGAGACCATTCTTGGTGGAGTCGGGTGCAACTGGCCGGCGCGGTGCTTTGCCACGCCTGACCCTGTCTCGCCTTGCTTCACTCACGCTCTTATTGTCGGTTGTTTGCGAGCGTGCTTTACGGAGACTTGGTCAAAGTTCTGCTTCACGTTGCGATACGATTTCCAGCGCCTCGAAGCGGTGCCGAGCTGAGCGGCCATGTGACGCTGTGCGGAACCGGTACCGAGTCGGGAACTTGGGTTTGCCATGAAGACACCAAGAGCCTCATTCCGTATCTTATACCCATACGGCTAGAACTGGACCTCGTAAAGCACAATCTCAGTAAGCGATGCTTCCGAGTTGCGAGCTGAACGACGGACTGGAGGGAGTCGAGTTATGCATCTTTTTTACTTCGCCTATTCCATCGTGGTAGCACAACGGAGCCCACGGAAGGACAGACGGCATGTCCAACAGAGCTCGGAAGTGAGAGGAGGAGCGTCACCTCCCGAAGCTGGCAGTACGCAGTACGATGGGAAAGACCTGTGTCGACAAGAAGCCACATGACCGACAGCACCCACGCATCGAGAGTCCTTTGCAAACACCAGCAGGCAGAGAGGGGTGTGTGCCAGTAAACTTGGAGCGCTGCGCTGCGTTGCAACCGCAGCTCCTACTGGCTGTTGAGATGTGGCGCCGTGTGGTGGGCGTTCAGTCTGGCCGTCTGTGTCTGTGCCTGGGTTGCGTGGTTGCGTGCAGACGACGCTCCCAGTCACCCTCACTTCACTTCGTCAAGTAGACCGTACGCCTGGTTGCTGCCGCTGCCTCCCAATGTCCGTGCTCAAATTTGGCCACACACAAGACTTCCATCTGGCAGCCTCCGGCCAGGGATGCGAACCTTGGTTTCATCCCTGAGCGGGGACAGCATGGGTACTATGGTTGGTAGACGGGAAAACAGAGTACTGTGTACTCCGTAGTCAGAGAAGGGATCACCTCGTCATCCACCCAGGAGTAAGCCGGGCAAATCGTCCACACAAACCGCAGACGCCCACTCGTCCAGCTGGCAGACGAGAACACCGTCACTGAGCCATGCGAAGCGTGCGTCCAATGCAGTAGACAGCCTTCTTCTGGCGCGTGTTCGGCATTTCTGCCCTCTTGAGCTTCTTGTCTTGTTTTCTAGGCGCATGCTGGAGCAGCCAGCTGGCAAATTCACCAGGCACACGGCAGAGACATCGCCAAGCGAGACGTTGCGAGACAAAGCTTGTGGTGCAAGGCCGCGGCTGGCACCGAGACTTGGGCAGTGGTATCGCTCGACGCCAGCACACGAGTCCCAGACCATGTGGTGTCCCTAAATTTGGCGCTAGAAACGTCCAACATCTTTTTAGGTTTGTCTGATGGCATAACAAGGCAAACGAACAAGTAGCTCGCCGTGCGGGTACCTTGGCCGTGCCGGAATAGTTAGCCACCAAGTGAGCTTCTTCGACAGACGGATTCTGGCCAGACTCGGATCGTCAGATGTCCTCACCGGGGAAGGGTGCCCTCCTCCTCTCGTCACCGGGACGCGAACCGAAAGCGTGGCCAAACGCCATAAACCGGACTGGCTTCGGCCTGGTGGATCGGTCGTGCATCGGCCGGGTCCTCTAATTTACGATACACCGTCTCGAAGCAGCGTGGGAATGCCATGTCCGCGACGGCCGGCCACTCAGACGCGGCTGTACATCACGAATCCGTTTTCAGGTACCGATATGCAGCGTCGTGGCATGCAGATTGAAGACGAGACGACAAGAAGAACGACAGTCTGCGTATGCCCGCATGCATGTGCGTTTCCAAACTCTGCTCATTTTGTCGGTACGGTGCCATGCCTGTGTTGATCGACCCCAAAGCAAAATTCGAGTATGAGAGGAACGGGTGATGAGCAGTCAAGGTATCAGGCTCGTCGGGTCCATCCATGAGACACGACCAGGATGGTCGATAGCGAGAGGCGGTTCGCCGACGCCACATCCGCAAGCTTCAGCTTGTCACGCGTTGCCCTGCTTGCTGACTGCTTGTTGCTGTTATTGTTAGCTGTTATTGTTACTCGCGTGCGTGCCGAGAATGGGCATGCCAGAAAGCCTTGCTGGCTTCGTCCACGACTGCGAAACTTTGTTACGGAGCTAATCGAGCTGCCACGCTGATCCCAGCTGTCTGAAGATAATTGCCATGAGTGTCCGCGTCGTCTTCGACATCGTAACTCGATATTTTGGTGTATCGTGGTCGAGTGACTAGCTGAAGATTGCAACGGCTGGGCGCGGGCTACCCGAAGTCCATGTACGATACGAAGCCGCATGGTACCTGAATCGATCCCGCGTCCTAAAAAAGGGCGCCAAATCTACCGGCGCCCCATCAGTCATTTACATGACACAAGGGCCTGTCAGGGGGGTTTCTGTTTCCTCCCAGAGATCTCTGAATCGCCTGCCAGTCCGCGCTAGCCAGAGACGGAGTGGGAAGATCATCAAGAGGAATACCCGACAGCGCGGCAACCGTGGGGCTTTTGTCCGGCGTACGGAGAAGACTTCATCCAAACCTGCCCGCCATGCCCCTTTCAATAGGTGAAAGCGCGCGCGCGCGCAGCGCGAGGGTCCCCGTTACAACCTGCCTCGACACGCTTTTCCTTGGCCACCGCTGCCTATGTGTACCTGTGTGTGTTGCTCGTTTGTCCTGCAGAGCCTTGGCGGCCTGATTTCCGAACTTCAATCCACCTTTTCCCAGCGAGGCGGGACTTTTTGGCGTGTCTCACTTTGCCATGCCCGCATGCTTTGAGCTTTGAGCGTAGCGCTGCGTTGGCAGTGGGGTTGGATGCTGGTGATCTCATACGACTTCTTCGCCCTCTAGCCGACCCGCCTGGCGGAGGACTTGATCCAAGAACAAACCAGTGGGCGCCGCAGTTGGGAACGAGCTCGACGCCGGCTCGTTGACCCATCGCAACCAGACTGAGCAACTGGGGCTATGAGTCTATTACCAGACGCATAATCCTGCTCTGACAGTAGCTTGATGATGTAGCCAACAAGGCGGACTGTTTACGGTTCAGCCAACCACTTTTCTGGCGGTGTTTGGTGTCGGTAGGAAAGTTGGTTTCGGACGGTAGCCATTCCGGCCGGGATTGAGGCGGCGGCGAGAGCGGAACTGGGTCACGAAGCAGACGCCGGCCACCGCTAATCAGCCTGTAGTGTTGCCCGTTCCGTCCGTGTAACGCTTAATGTCTTGGAAGCTCAAAAAGCAGAGACAGCTGTCGGCTCGGCAGCTCCTGTTCAGCTCCTTCCGCTGATGATGCAGAAATAGCAGACCTAGACTGCAGCTCCTTATGGTCCGAAGTGGTGAGTGTCAGCAAAGAAGCCGCAGGCAGGAACGAGTCACTCCGAGGCGGCGGCAGTAGGTAGCTGTGGTTTCGGGAAACATGGCACTTCGGAATCGGGCGAGGCTCATGCGCCGCAAACTTTGAGTAGCATCGGCAGTGATCGGAGACGAAGGCTGACGGGGACGAAATTGCATCGTGTGGCTCAAAGTGGTCCTGGAACGTGCGCATTGATAAGTAGCATCGGCTCTGCTCTGTTGCGACTCTACCATGATGCTGCCTGCGGTTTGCGAGCGCGAGCCAGTGTAAATGCATCACGATCTGCATCGTGGGATTTGCCCTGATCATGTTGGTCTTGTTTCATGTAATTCTCATGTAGTAGCGGTCGCCGTCTGCGAGTCGGCCCTTGAGCGGCCATGAATCGCCTCGTAAGGTTACATTGGTGTCGGATTGCTCTTGAATTCCTTCAGGGCCGATGGCACGTTCGAAGCCGATGGACGTCTGCGTCATGTTGAGCAGTCCTTCTTCATTACAATTATCAAATGCGAGTCTCCAGCTCAGCTTGGTCGAAGTCGAGAGTGTGGAGTCGGTGTCTGCGTCAAACATCAACAGAGATGGCAGCGCGCCATGCCGTTTCGCGACCTCTTGCGTGTTCGAGGGAGCGAAGAGGTCTCAATCATGTGCAACGAGGACGCGCCCGCGTCCACACAAACGCCCGCAAGCCACACGCGACTTAATTTGAAGATTCCGGGACTTCCTTCTCTGCATCAACAGGTATCGCGTGGCGAGGACAAGTCGGTCTGTGTGGTCGGTCCAGAACTCGATGAAATCATTGGGTCTTGCCGCAAAGGTCACCAAGCTTGCCCAAGTCGTCTTGTTTTGTGATGGTGGTTTTCGACGTACAAGGGTCATAGCCAAAGTGGCTGGCATGGGTTTGCTGGCAGGCGATGACGAGTTCTCTCCGTCTTTGTTTCCGGCCACACTACTGTGTAAGCAGGTAGACGGTAATAGTGCATATCCGTCACAGGCACGCGTGGACTTGGACGATGAATATGTCTCCATTCCAACAGAGTTCATGGAGCTTGCCACATTGTGCGACACGACCATGTCGGGTACAGGTGACAGACGGGTGACGAAGTATTCGCCGTGCATCGTCACACCAGTGAGCAGTCGGGGCGAGTTGGTTGGTGCGGCTGCAATGCGGACAAGGCCCACCCACGACAAGCCTTTTCGAGTGCCGGTCCTGAATTCCCCCAACTTCTCCAAGAGAAACGTAAGGGGGCGAACAGGTGACTTTGGCCTCTGCCACACAGCGAGGTATGGCGGTTGGCCGACGGGATGTGACGGGACTGAGCGTGTGATGGATCGCGGATCCCTCAAATTCCAGTACCTTGGACTCTGGGTTCGACCGGCGCACACACCTCTGCCACCGGAAGAATCGAACGAGACAGTGACTCAACAGAGCTGACAAGACGGATCCGCGGTTGACAGGTCGCAAGTCCATGGAGATGATGTGCGTTTCTGTGGAGACTTCGAAGTCGAAGACGAGATGAAATTCCAAGGGCTCCAGGCCGCTGGTCCATGGCTGCCAAGACCTGCGCAGGTTTTGTAAATGCGGTGTGCGAATAAACGGCGGAGTCTGTAAGATACACAGTAGAACGCCCGAGCAGAAAGATGGTCGGGAACCCGGTCAGACGGGGCATAGGGGAATTTCGACATGGATTCAACACTGGGGAAGAAGTGGACTGAAGCGCGATGTCGTTGTGAAAAAAAAAAAAATGGTAAGGCATGTGGATGTGGGTAAGGTAGTCGAGAGTGGACATGACAGGCCAAACCAAATGCGGCAATTGCAGAGAAGTTTCTCCTTGCCCCTGCCGCAATATGTCCGTGAGTTAAGCGGGTGCGAATGGCAAGTGCGGGAGTGATGGCACCTTCCTCGAATCAGCTTTTGAGACGACGACGAGGCAAGAGCCTTAAGCAGCAAGAGCAAGCTCAGGTGCAGGTGCAGGTGCAGGTGGAAACTGCAACTACAACTGCAACTCTAACTGCAACTCCAACTGCCAACAACATCGACGATAGGTAAGAGTAACAACGCAACATCAAGGGTATCGACATAAAAAAAAAAAAAAAAGTGGCTTGACACGCAACGGTATTCATGACTGCGTACAGATACACTAAACAGAAATAGGTATCGGGTCCCTCTCTCGGAAACTTCGCTTTCTTTTAGCATACATGGCGGTATCGGAGGCTCAAATGGGCACACCGTCAAACGACTTTTGCAGACCACACCACCTTGCCAGAGCATCCATCCGGCCGGTCCAGACTCTAGGATCTACGCCGTCAGCAACACCCACGGTGAGCGACAGCATGACATATGACATGACACGACAGGCAGAGAGGATGTCAAGGCAAGGACAGTTGGTTGCTCGAGCGCACGGCCTTCGAGTGTGCAGTCAGAATGCGAAATGACACTTGCGGATACCGTCGACACCCAAACACAACCTGTATCCTCCGTAGCCCGCTGTCAGTGATGATCTCTGTCCATCATCGGACTATGCACGGTCGTGCCTCGGACGAGAGCTGACCCTTACGTAGTACACGTAGTGAGTAGTGTGCAAGGTTCATGTCGCACACCGACAATTGCTGGTCAAGATGGTCGCCCGGAATGGCCCAGAGTGGTATTCGGCCATCGGCGGGCTTATCCTGTTGCTTTGCGTCACGCCCAGGGCCAGGCCCGCCCCCGACTCAACGACGTCTCCCCGGCCACTGTCGCATTGCTCGCGTTTTTGCATCCAATTTGGTTTGGACGAATATTCAGCAAAAAGAGCGACGTCGGATGTAGTGGGGCCACAGCTTCATGCTATTATCCGCCATAGTGTCGCATCCAACACTCGCATCGAATCGCATCGCATCCACTCGTGGGCCCAACCTCCCTTCACTCAAGTCACCGACCTGAAGGCACCTGGCAACTCTCTTTCTGTACGGATACGGCAACAAGTACGTGCGGATACAGGTATCCGTAACTCCGTACCGAGTATGGATTATGGAGCATGCCACCTGGGATTGCGCCGATCAGACGGTGTTAGGCTCTGCGCAAGGTGCAATGTGCGTCTGAAGGTTCAGCAAGCATACCATTCCACCGCGCCGGTCCAGTCGGGTACCTAGGCTTCCGCCCTCCTCGGCCACGGAATTACGAATAGCCCCGACAAGCGGGCATTACCCCAGCGGAGCCAAAGATGCTGTCCGCACGTCTTTGGCCACATGAGCCGCAGTCGGTGAGTAAGCCAGCGAAGCCCAGGCTTGACCTTGGACGTCTGCAGCTCTGTCTTATTGTTATTGATCGTTTTCCATTCTCTTAACCTTCCCGCTCACTAATAATTGCAGAAATGAATTGCATCGGCCGGCTTTCATCTAAACACCCGCTGCCAACTGTATTTCGACGAGGGACGAGGACCCTGGATCTACGCAGGAGGCAGTCGACAGCAGGCGCGCCGTCTCCCAAGCGTACGGTGTTGCTACGCCGCAGCCGCAGGACACGCTTTTTTCGTACATGAAGAAGGTCGATCTGATATTCCTCGGCGACATTTTTTAGCCTTGCACGGGCAATCATCCGGCGGCGCATCGAAGAACCGTGCCGCTGGACACAGATGAGATTAAGATGTTGCAGTGTCTCCGCGCAGAAGCGGGCCATGCCTGGCACTGCACAGTTGGCAACACGCGATGCTTACAACCAGCCTTGTCGCCAAGCATGTGAGGCTATCATGTTCATCACGGTGAGGGCGACGGCGACGGCGAGAGCGAGGGCCCAGCGCGCCATGTCGATTTGGGGCATCGTCTTCGGTGTCCCACTCCACCATCAGACCTCCCCGACGATAGGCATTGACGAGCCTCTCATCGAAGAGCATCCGTAGGTGCAACGAGTCAACTCCCAAGTCGTACACGGACCACGCGGACGGAGGAAATGCGACTGCGACGGGCTCTCGAGGCCTGGGCATTGTGCATCGCACATGGCGCGGGCGGGCGGGCGTTGGGGTCCGCCCACTTGTATTAGCTCACCATCATGGTGCTAGTCTTGTGCCACGAAAAGTCGGTTGAGGGTTCTGTCGGCGGGCTTGGAGTTCTCATCTTACTGATGAGGCAAAGGCTCGAACTTTCTTCTTGGTGCTTCGACGCAGGCAGCGATTCAGGACCCGGTCGTCTGACGGGAGGCGGGGACCAGGGCTGCCCAGAAGGACGATGAGCCTCTCTGCCCTGTCGGTATGACTGCGGACCATGTGTATGGGTTCACGTCGAGGCGATGGGCATGGAATTGCATGGCTCCTCCACAGCGATGTGGGGTAGGAATTGGTTGAGTCGCGGTTCAGCTCCAGGGTAGCAGCGTGGTGGAGAGCAGGCCGTCTCCTCTCGTCTCCCTGCCCCGGTTCTGCGGATAGGCCAGGGTCACACTGCTTGCGGTGATTGTTAGCTCAGACGATGACAATGCGATCAGAGAAGCTCGACAGTGGCGGGAAGAAGTCTCTCAGAGCTGGAGGTTCCGGGCCTTTGGGTCTCGTCCTGCGCGAGATGAAAACGAGAGATTACTGAAGTGGTGAGTAGGTGATTCGGTCGGTTCTAACTTGTTGCTCATTTCTTTTCTTTTTTCTCTCCGACTGCGGGCATCCATCACATCGAACGGATGTGGGCTTGTCAGGTTCCGGACCAACAAAAGTTGCCGGCCGCCGGTACTAATCGTAGGTAAGGTAGAGGACCTGACCCCACCTTTGGCTCAGGCTCACATTTGTAGCCCACACGGGTCTTTTTTTTTTTTTTTTAACCCCTCCTGACATGCTCCTGCTCCCGTCTCCGCGGTCATCTCGTCTACTTCTCATCGAGTCTCGCTTCTCGAATCCGCCGCCGTCATTGTGTTTCTAACCCTTGGGTCTGGCCATCGGCATTTGCTTCTTGTGTCTTGCCCTTGCAGTCCCGAAGCGAGATTCTCCAGCATGGCTACTGTGGTCACTGCCAATGGGCATTGTGCCGTCTGCTTCACGTATCCGCTTCGTTTCTTTTCTCGACGGAAAGCCTGGGTTTCCTACAGCAAAAGGAAGAGAAGCTTCACGCACGACGCAAGGACTCAGAAGCTATTCCGTACACAAATACCACACTTGTAGTGCCTACCTACCCAGGTGGTGTTCTCCGCAGTATGGCAACAATCGGTCCCGGTCTTGCATCGGCGGGTCACATTCCGCCGGAATGCCCACCCCACCGGAATGCCTTGTTAAAACTTAGCGCATGCGGGTCTACAAAGTAGGTAGCTTTCCCTGGCGGCCAGGTCCCGACTCTGCGCCGCGGTACCTTGAACATACTACACAGCACCACAATAGCACCTCCTACTGGTACTCCTACTGGTACTCCTACTAGTAGTAGTAGGTGCCTAGTACCGACGTGTGCACACTGACTGCACAGCATGTTTAGCTCCTTTTCGGTACCTACACAAGGTAGGCACTGTGTGGCGGCCATGGGAATAAGGTATGCATCTACGCAGTATGGCACCTTGGCTCGGGTGCCTACCTATCTACCGTGCCTACGTAGGGAGCGTAGGTAGAATGCGAGTCTCCAGTATGTAGGTAGACAGGTGTGTTCCTTGCATCGAGGAGGCTGAAGCAGGCACAGGTATCGACACTGGGAGGCGATATTCAGGCACCGCGCCGCGCCGCCTTGGGCTTCTGCGACGATGCAAGGTAATACGGTCACGCGACGTGGCATGGCATGGTATACTCGCTGAGCTACTCCCGGGCCGGCGGCGCTGTCGTCGTGTTGATCTGCTGCCGCGCACCGAGTTTGAAGCTGGGCTGATGGGGGTGGAGCATTAACACAGAATTGGTGATAATAGTCGCTTAGGATGGGTTGCATGAGGAACCCCTTTTTTTTTTCAGCCTTCGGCAGCGACAGGACAGGCACGCCATGTTGGCCTTTCTTAACACGCCAACTATAAGCCGCAGCCACCAAGCATATCCGGTCAGGATCGACTCACTTTCTCACGGGTGATGTGGTGGTTTTGAACGTCGACGAGTTGTCTAGCCACGTCGCCCCGGAGAAGGGCTATCAAACAAAGGGCTGCTTCGAATATACAGGATCGGGGACTTCCACAGTACCATCTGGCGGGGATTGACTACCTTGGCCATAAGGGAGTTGTGTCTTGTGGTATTCACGAAAGCATAACTCATTATCCTTTCACGTGGGCGAAGTGCTCGACAAACTCAAAGCGTGGACTCGTGTGAAGGGGTCATACCCGCGCATCCCTACTTAAGCTTTACGTGTGACCAAGATTTTTATCGGCACCAGCGAGGATGGGAGGGAACCTCGATTTCCGCATCGTCAGCGAGGCGACCAGGAACCTCGGTTTTCCGTATGTGGTCAGGAACTGGTAGAGGTTGCCGATCGCACCGGAAATCCTCGTCGTCTGCTTGAGGATCCTCCAAACCTTCCTTCGTCGCGGTTCGTGTTGCCATTAAACTGTCTGTTGGGCTCGCTCTAAAGTGTCCGTTGCCGCTGCTGCTTGTGATCCCTCCCGGCGTCTTGTCAACTATACGCACGATCCTCTTTCGGAAGGATACAGGCTGGTATCAACATGATCCAATGGTGTCTTTTTCTTCTGTGCGCGGCGTTTGTTCGCGCATCGCCATTTATCGTCAACGAGTCGGACATCAAGAACACCAAGGGCACCAAGCCTGAAGAGTGCTCGTGGACCTCCCCAGGGGGGTATGTTTGGGGGCAATGGTTCCAGCTTGCGTACCGTATGAAGCCCGGCTGACCAGACCGACCTGCTTAGTATCAAGACTCAATGCTGGGAAGCGCTGGGGATGAACAAGTACCTCGAGGTGAGCGGTCTGCGGTACCTTTTGGTCTTGAAAACGGATAACCTGCTGACGAGATGTGAATGGTAGGACTGGTGGGCTGCGAACGGCGCGAGGTGCAAAGGCGCCGGTAAAGGCTTTTCCCAGTGTTACCTGGACACGGCTGTTGGTCAACTCGACTGCCACTCTGGATTCGTTCAACTAAAACACCAGATTAGGGTTTCCTCACTTGGCAGTGCGACTTTGTCGCCTTGAATGCCTGCCCTCCCCCTCCCAGCGGGAATAATGCCAATTATTCGTCCAACCAGGAGTTTTACGTGAGTCGGCACTCGAGGTCTCGGTTGTATACATCTTGCTAATAAGTTGAAAGGTTATATGGAACATCTACAGTCTGTCGTCGTGATGCTCCGCGACTCGCAGACGTAGACTGATGATGTGTATCAGACCTCAACCTCTTCTGGACCAACTTCCATGGCGGACTGGTACAAGGCCAAGCTGGTGCACTGCAAGTCTCATGTTGCCTCTTGTTTGCCAACTTCTTCTTACGGGGGAATAGTGCGACTGTGGCCGAAATCGTCGGAGTCGTCGCCCCGCCAAAGACCAAACGTCCCAATTCACCAAAGTTTCCCCCCATCTTCGGCGCGATCCTGGGGCAAGTCGGCGTGAGTCAAAAAAACGATGAAGAGACCTGTTGGCAGCAGCTCTTCGCTCCCTGGCTAAACCAACCCCGCTCTGACGCTTTGCGTGGGAAAAAAACGTAGATGCTCGGCCCGATTTTTGGTCCTTCGTTATCGGCCAGTCTCGCCTTTGCTTCCTTCATGGGTGTCGCCGGTGTCACCAATCCCGTCTTTATGATGCTGTTCCCGTCCAAGGACACGAAGCAAGTGTCGTGGGAGAAGCTCTCCGGCACCCTCGGCGAGCTGGTCAACGACTTCCAGAAGCAGATCGGCATCACCCTGGAGAAGATCCAGACCGACTTTCCGACTTTTTTCGCGGCCACTGCCTATGGTGGTTTCAGCCAGGTCAGTCAGACAGACAGACGAGAGAACCCCCCACACACGCAAGCTTGAAGAATGAAAGACGGGGGCACCGGGCTGACTGACGTGTCTGGCGTCGACAGAAACTGAAGACGAACCTCCCGCAGAACACGGATTTTATGTACCACGACATGCTCAAGTGGGTGTTCAACCAGGCGCTGCAGCAAGCGGATTACTTTGCCGTCAAGAAGTGGGTGCTCCCTGACATCGGAACCACGAAGGAGAAATCAAGCGTAAACCGTGTTGAGTTGTCAACTTGTGCTAATCGAGTCGCAGTCCCGGCGTCGACCCTCGTTTGATCCCCATCCACCCGTACGACTGTTCCAGGCTCGACCCGACCTATAACACCTGCGGTCCGATCTGGTACGATGGAAAGGACGCATATGGTCTCGCTCGAGCAAACGGTAAACTCCCACAGAAGAATGGAAAATCCGGAGAGTTTGACAGCCCTTCTTTTTTTTTTGCTAACGTAACTGCGTGGTAAGATCTCGGCATGGACCGCATGGAAGAAATCGTCAAGACGGCCTTTGAAAAAAACTGGACGACGCCGCACGAGCTCTACATTGATTCCCAAAAGTGCCAGGGCAAGACCGGATCAGAGGGCTTTGACGTCGCAGATTTGGAACTGAGCTGCGCAGTACGTCGTCTGCTGTTTGAAACCATTTATTTACTGGAGAGTTGTCGACTAATCACGTACAACAGTCGAATATCCCCGTGTGTGAATTCAACTTTGATTATAACCCGTTCCAGGCCCTCCAGGACCGCTCGAACCCGCCAGAGTTTATCAACTGTCCGAACCAGAGAGGATACGGCCTCCCCTATTATCATGGGAAACAGGCTGGCGTCCCGCTCACGTACCTTGGTCCTTTTCTGGTATGTACATGGAGGAGATGTGCCGTTTCGCTGCGTCAAGGGATGCTGACAACCGACTTCTAGGGCTCTGGTGTGAAGTACAACGAGAAGACTGACTAGGTAGCTGTCCGACCGAAATGGTGCTGTTCCGAAGCTGCTTCGAGTTTGCGAGATGGGGTAGTGCCAGGTGGGTGGAAGGGATGGAGTCCGTTCACACTACAGACTTGGGACGATAGATAGCCACAAAGTGACGATTCCACCAGCGTCCGCTCGTGTTTCACGTCGTGAAGATCCCGAACGAGGGAAGGAATTCGCTGGCTGGGAGGGGGGGTGCTGGCCAGCGCAGCATACGCGCAAGCACCGCCATTCGGACGACAAGCCTCCTCTTCTCGTCGCTCGTGAAGGGATGACCACTATGACCAACCAAAAAAAGGGGGAAACGATGCCGGTTGAACTCTGTCGATCGAATCTCTCAGACGGGCGGGATTTGCTGTGACGAACATGCCAGGATGATGGTTGGCACACACGCGCCCTACTGCAGAGTATCCAATCTGACACTTTTGATCGCCCACGGACAATCATGGAACCCCCGAGTTGCGCGGAGCGGGAAAGAAGGGAAGAGATTCATGCAAGTCAACGGTCGAAAAGTCTCCCCCCCCCCCAAACACTGCCGCAACCCGGGAGGATGGGGGATCCAAACCGTGAACCGCGCGTGCCCATCCCTGCTCGCGTGTGTGTTTGTGTGTGTTCTCTTCATTCTTTTTTCGGATCCCACGACGGCCGCAACTGGCAGCTGACAAAGGGGGATCACCCAGGCATCGGCCCTCGGCCGACTGTGGCTGTTCAGACACGGCACGCGCACGGCATATCCCGGGCATCGGAGATGGTGCTGGCACTGCGACGTCTAGACGATGGTGCTGGGAACATTCAGACGACGGCCCCGCGCGATTGCGTGTGTGCGTGCTGCTCCGGGTTGGCCTTGGCCGCATCTTCCTGGCTGGACGTTCAACCCACAACGCCGTTTCGGCCTGCCGCCCGAAGAGGTGTGCGATAAATTGGGTGCCGTGGATAGAGACCGCCGCGAGTCTCGGAGCTGCTCCTACTATGCTGCCTTTTTTTCTTTGCTTGTTTGCGTGTTGTTGTTGATACGGTGACGCTGGTCTGGCTATGGAGACACGCCGGTTTCATGGGGAGTTTTCCCGCGGAATTTGCATCATTTTTCGGGACGTGGGTTGGCTTCCGATACCGTGTAGAGACGGAGAAAGCATGTTGGTAGAAGTCATGATGTGGCGAGAGGCGGCTGTTCGCGGTCAGGACCCCGTCGTGGGTGACATTCTCTGCCGCCCATCGAATGTTTTCCGCGGTCTGTATTGGCCGGTGAGGAGGGGTAGCCAAGGGCCTCAAACGGCTGACCTTTACTTGTGTCGATCAACCTATTCCTCCCCTCCTGTCTGCTCGTACCATCAAGAATCAGCCCTCGATCGGTTGGACCCTATGTGATGATCCGACAGATTACCTACTGCGAGGTAGATAGCTACGCTGGAGTTGCGTGGGCTCGAGTTTCTGATACTACCAATCCACAAGGCTGATGAAGCCGCAAAAAATCGACTATCGGAAGCAAACTAGCAGGTTCTCTCATTCATAGGGAACCAGCTCTGCGGCGTCGTCGAGGAGCTCCATGCCTTCGAGACGCGCATACATGACATGACACTGATGGGTATGTGCTGCCGTCCGCACCCCAGATTCGAATAAATTGAACTTGGCCCCCAAACTTGCCCCAAGCTCCTGGAATAGATGATAATAGTAAAAATAAAATAAAAGAGCAGAGAAAAAGGTGGTTCCTAAAATACCCTCTTTTAATGCGGCTGAGTCGACGACGTCTTGGTTGGGTCTGGGACTAATTAACTCGCCGCGTCCCATCCCCGCAACATACACACACGCACACGCCCCGAGCTTTTCAATATACGCGCCATGTGGTGTAGGTGATGGCAACTCCGTCGACGCACGTGGTGACGTCTGCGTGGTGATGTGAGGGACGTGGGCTATTGTGGAGAGCACTGCATTCATGGTCTGATTTGGGGGCGGTGTTGTAGAGTTACTGACTTGGGTTATTGGTTGTTTATTGACCCCCAAGGGAAGAGGGAAGAGGAGCTGTGACGGCCGGGTTCGTCCAAGATATTCACTCGTTCTATGTTAATCGTATGCTAATATCACTATACAGTCTCTATATTGATTGTACCCTACAAGTTTGTACAGATGGCTCGGCACGACAATTTGCTACCAGTCGGTGCTGTATCAGTACCTTAGATCAACAACACTCAATATATCGATGAAGTAAGCTTAAATCTATAGTGAAAATTGAAACTAGGATTAGATTTGAAAGTGGACTATCGAGTTTGGAGAAATAAAGCGCTAGTTGTAGAAACCGTTGAGTGGCCATAAAATCTCGCCATTAGGAAAAAGAGGTGCTGGTGGTGCTCAAGTTCAGAAACAGACGTACCCAAGACAGCAGGCGAGTCCTCAATGATTTCAGTCTTTGGGTACGCAAAGATACCAAAGACGTTTCGGGAAAACGTCTCCCTGTGGAGAGTCGCTGGGTGAAATGCTCCATGATCCTCGGGTCGAGGCCTCCCGAGTCCCAACCGTCGCACACCCGGCCTAGACATGTCCAACCGGCTCCAACTTCACAAAAAGTACAGCTTCGAGAGCTCCTCTTTGAGCACCATACTTCAGTCCCGTCTCCCCGCGGTGGGAAAGATGACGAGAGTCGTGTCGACGTCCATGAAATTTGCCTCAACTTGACGTGGGCTCATAGCCACTTGATACAGGCGCACAAGTTCCACACGATAAAAAAGCCTCCGAGTGATGGTTGACTTTCGCCAATCTGTGCTATTTGTTCGAAAAGACTTCGAGTTGCCAATAATGGTGTTTGTGGCACATGTCATTTGCGTCTGATTGGTAACTGAGTTGACAACTTCGCAAAGTATTAATGACGAAATATTTAATATGAACTGGTTTAATCTACACCCATGGCTTGTTTTATTCATCAGAGACCTAATCCTTGAAGAGAGCCAAAGGATACAGTAAAAGCAAGCTCATAAGCTACCATGTGAAAGCTTAAAGCTAGTAATACTTATTATTCAAAACAGTCCGCCTATGCAGACCTTTCAGCCCCGAGGAACCATCGACGCTGGTCGGTATACGTGAACCATTTCTATTATATCTTCTCAAGACTTCATTCCTGAAACTTCAGTATCAAATATGCTGCACACTGTAAAACCCAGTGCCGCAGACCTACCTTGATATACACATCTAGGTACTCACATTTTGATCAAGTTACACACAACCTTTAATTCCAAAACTTACAACATGTGGCAAACAGAGGAGAATCCGTAGCCAACCTTGTCGAGAAAGAAGTTCCAGGGGAAACATTGCGCCATGATCGAGCGGCGTACGGCTACAAGATAAAGGGGCACACACCCCTTGGTATGGACTCATAGTCATCCACCCGCCCTACGCACGCACATGAGAACAAAGTCGAACGCTCCATGTGTGTCGATATCATGATGTGACATGTCTTTGCGGCGGGGCTCCTGGATATAGTAACATGAGAGGAGAAGAATTGCGCCGAGATGGCGGTCCGCAACACAAGCGAAGCCAATGGACCCGAACAGGGTTGAATTTGGATACAAGCTTCGTCCAACGACATTCTCTTGGGTTACTCACGGGCAACCCGTACTCGACTCCTTGCACGTTGGCGAAGTGGAACCAGTCTGTAGTACAGAGGCAAAGTCAAGAGCTGGCGCTCCTCGTCTTCTTCAGCAGAGGGTCCAGTCACAATTGTCACCATGTGTTATCCAGGTAGGTCGGGAAGCCGGCAAGCTCGGCTCTTGTACATGAATTCTTGTGCCCGTGGACGTGACATGATGAAATTCTCTTTTTCGTTCCAAGTTTTTTCTTCTTTTTAAAACTATTCATTCCAAATTTGCTCTTCTACTTTGTTTTCTTTTTTTTTGAATTCATCGTCTTCAATCTACCAAAGAAGCCCGTTTTCCTAAAGTCATTTCAATCCGCAGTTCAGTTTAGCGCGTCCCTTTTCATTGTTCAACAACAAAAACTTAAAAGTCCGTTCCTGTTCGAACCCACACGGCACTCTCTCGTGATATTGCCTATCACAACCCCCTCAATCTCGGCCACTTGCTTCGATTCCCCTCGGCGACTTTGGCGAATTCCGATTCTGAGCAGGAGGGAACCGGCAAGAATAGCGACGCGCGATAGTCCAAGACGAGAACGTATA
Source organism: Colletotrichum lindemuthianum (assembly GCA_001693025.2). Lineage (NCBI taxonomy): Eukaryota > Fungi > Ascomycota > Sordariomycetes > Glomerellales > Glomerellaceae > Colletotrichum > Colletotrichum lindemuthianum. Next base: position 124,479 of record MASP02000140.1, on the reverse strand, counting down.
GCCCGCCGAAAAGCCCGGAACGACCCTACACAAACCAGCCGGCGTGCAGCCCAGGACGCCCCGGCCGGTCGATGTTGTCGACGTCAAAGGGACAGCTGCACTTGCAGTATTTGCACTCGCATCGCGGGATCGGTACCTTGCCAGAGAACGAGCGAGCCGGTCGCGGAAACCCTGGGCTTGTTGTCTATCGAACACCCCGCTATCTGACCCGAGTTCGCGCCGAGGGAGACCGTGACGTTGCAGTTTGGCTGGCAGACGGTGACGCAGTTGGCGCCGACGGTTTGTCTGGATAGTCTTCTCCGCGGCGCAGGTGTAGTCTTGGCAGTCGAAGCGCTCGCCGGGCTGCGGATCACGGGGTCGGATGGTTTGACTGCGCTGGACCTCTGCCGCCATGATCTCCGAGACGGTGTACTCGGGATCGGGTGTAGCGGTATCGACTGGTTTGGCGGGTATTGACACGACGAACAGCCGTTTCTACTATCAAAGCATGTTCAAGTCCTTGAATGGCCGTGGGCGAATCTCCATCATTTGCATTCACGTACGTCAGCAGCAGTCGTCGTCACCAACCCAGAATTGACAGTAGTTACAACCTAAATATTCGGCCTAGCCGATACGTGGACTTGAGTCTAGCATAGCATGGTTCTTTCTTGATCTTGAGGAGGTGAAAAGGGAAAAGGAGAGTCTGCAATGTCTGATTTTACTTTGTTCGCGAAGAAGCTTGTTGCTTCCCGCCGATGATTATCTTTTCGAGCACTAATCCTCACGATGACGCGTCCAGTCGGCCCGTCAAAGACGAGAGCGTATCGTTTTCTTTCGTGTCAGTATGCAAAGAAATTGGTACATCGACACGGTATGTTATATGTCTCAACATTCAAGGCGGTAGGGGAACGGCAGTATCGTTGTTCGTAGAGACTGTGCTCTATCCTCGGCCGCAGACAAACGTTCGTGACGGGAGCGATGACCTCGGCCTTTACCAGAAGGACCTTTGGAATCTCTGGACGGCGCCGGACCCGAATCTTCCATGGTATCCCTCAAGAGTATAGTCGACGCGTGGACTTGCATCGAGTAGGGTACTACTAGACTTTGAAAGCCAGAGAAGCATGCCTTTGGAAAAGCTTTCGGCAATGTGATGATCCAAGTGTAATCTTTCTTAGTTCCTTCACGGTGCAAGGACCGTCAATGCGTCGCTTTGGGGAACCGACGCCATGTGATATATCAGGCTCCCTGTTTTCATGTCATTTTCCGAGACTAACACAAACGCGGGTCACTTTCAGCAAACTGCCCTGAGAGCCTTGCAGCTTCGACTCTACATATCTAACGTCAGGTCCACAAACAAACTGACCATGAAATTAGGCCACAGAGAGCAGGCAACACAAGGTCATTCAAGTCGTGGTTCTCCAGATCAAGTTGGGTATGGAACGGTTTCATCTGAGCAAAAACTTGTCGGGCCGAAAACGAGATCGTCATGGATGGAACCCAGCAAGACGCAGACTTCCAACCCATTCGAGGCCTTCTTCGTACTCGAGCAGAGGAAAAGGTTAAAGGTTGTTAGGCACAGCTCAAGTACTTGACAACACTATATTGGCTTACTTTCGGAGTCGTGGTCCGAGAGAGAAGGATGAACAGAAGCTTAAAAGTGACCACCAACTTCACGACTTGATGCTCTTCAGTTCTCCACTAGTACGGAGTACTCTTCTCTCTCACAGACGCTCGTCCATTGGCCATTCGCCCTCAACAAGCTTAGCGTCTACGTAGACTCGGGTGAGAGCACATCCTAGCCACCGATCAATGTGTCATCGTGGAAGCAACGTTTTTTAGCGACGGAAAGAAAACCAAGTGAGTAAGTAGGTGCTCGAGTCGAAATAAACGCAGCAATGTATCATCCCACGCGGAGGGGACTGTGCGGCCCGGAGGTCTAACGATTTCCGAAAATGTAGTGTCGTGATACGGGGTTCGCTCCGTATCGTTACGGGGTTCGCTCCGTAGCCCTCTTTGGCCCTGGTCACATGGGTATAAATACCCTTCAGATCAGGCCTCCCATTCGTACCAAATACAAGCCTTTTTGCTTCCTCACATCCCCTCCGTACGTGGCCATGAGGCCCTTTCGAGGGTCTCCGCGCTTCACCACATGTAGTTTGCGACTTTATGACTCGCGGATACAGCATAGTCGGGAACGACACACCGCACCAAAACCCAATGAAAACACAGATAGTTGCTGAAGATTGCCAAAAGATCCAAAACAACCTCTTCTCCCCAAGGATCACAGCTTCCGCCAAGGGTCGACGGACAAAGTTTACAAAACGGCATTGCGATGGGGTTACGAGCACTGGGAGCAACTCCGACCCGGGGAACAGTGGACGAGGGCGCAAATTTTGTGCCTTTCTTTGTTACCCGGTCTTGAGAGTTCCTCTGTGAGCGGAAGCACGTTCTCGGTAGGCGCGGTGCGGGATCGTCGACTTTGTCAAGATTCGTACAACGTGATGGGTATCCGTTGACGTAGGGCGCTTTTGGAAAGCAACGGGCCCGCCGAACGGCGCGTCAGCGGGTCTTTCAACCTTGTCTTAGTACCTTGTGATTGGCATTACGGCCGTGGATGTAAGACTGGGAGCTGCTGTATCAAAAGCGGACTTTTCGTCCTCCGTTTGCTTGATAACTGTACTATAAGGAAGGCTTATCTGTGAACGCACATCTAGCGTGCGTAAAGTCTAAGAAAGACTTATTATACGGAGAGTCAAGGAATAGATGAAGTTAGATTTGGAGCTTCAGCTACCGTTTGTGGCGAGTATCGATGCCACGTGAGCGATGTATATATCCCGTCTCCCGAGTCCCGTGGACCGGAGCTCTGCCCTGTGTATATATATACCGCCTTGTCTGGCTGAAATAGTTGAGGACTGCGGGTACTTTGACTGTTTGGTAGTCTTGAGTTCAAGCGAGTGAGGGAATGCCAACGCGTAAGTTAATGCCATTCCTGTACCTTGACATGTCTGCAGAGTTTTTCTTCAATTCCTAGCTTGACTCCAGCGCGAGCGCTAGAGGAGGGAAAGCGGAGCCCGGTATTTAACCGGTATTTAACTGTCACCTCAACCAGTTGCGGTTAGTCTTGGCAGCAACTGACTAACTAGCTTGACTCCAGTGCGAGCGCTGGAGGAGGGAAAGCGGATCCCGGTGTATAACCGAAGTATAAACAGCGTTTAACCGTCAACCAGTAGGGGTTGGTCTTGGCAGCAACTGACCAATTACAGCTTAGCCGGCAACAGCTAATCAGAGGGCCGGAAGCTGCGATCGTTTCCTGTAAAGAAGCTACTGTAGGCTACGTCGGTCGTCATAACGTGTAGGTATAATCTATAGGTGTAATCTCCATGGTTTGTCTATCTGAGCTAGTGGGCCTAGTATCCTAATATAGATATAGTCACCTGACTACTACCTAAGGTAGTATATACTATAGTTACCTCTATTCTAAAAAATATACTAATATCCTTATTAGTATATAGCTATTATCTTATAAATCTTCTAATTTATTTATTTACTATATTACTCTCTATAATATTAATTTTAGTATTCTATAGTAAGTCTATTATTTATATTTACCATACTATATTATATATATTAGTATTATGGATAATATTAAAAATATTATAGAGCTCTGAGGCTTAGTAATATCTTTCTTCTATTATAAATTCCTTTAGTTTTTTAAGATTACTTTTTTCTATAAAATCTAAAAACTTATATAAGTTATTATTCTTAATATAACTTTCTAGCTATATATTTTTAGATTTAGAGTTACTATTCTTACTTTCTAATTCTGAAATATCTATCTTAGAATTTAAATTCTCAGTATTAATAGGAATTATATTAATTATATTAGGAATTATATTAATTATATTAGAAACTATATTCTTAATTTTTATAATTATAGGAGTCTCTCTACTAAATCTTAAAAGATTAGCTACTCTATCTAGTTTCCTCTAGTTAAAATACTTTATATTATCTCTTTTATAAATATTAGTTATTATTTTTACTATTACTTTTAGGATATTTTATTTTCTTTCTAAATTCTTTCTCTATAATATAGTAATATTAATTTAAATAATATAAAAAGTAGCTTATATCTCTAATTTATTTATTCTATTACTTATAAGAAAGTAGAATACTACTTTCTTATATAATATATAGGAAGATTTAGATTTAATTATTTTTATAACTAGTAATTTAATAAGGTTAAATATTTATTATTATATTTTTTTTGTTATAATATTACTAATATAAATAGATTTTATAAGTTATTTAGTATAAGTAACTTATTTAGCTTATCTAGTAGACTGAAAATTATTATTTATATTAGATATAGGAATTTTAAATCTTATTAGTATTTATATAGAATTTCTATTAATATTAATCTTTTAAGATATAGATATTATACTAATTATATAGTTTTTATCTCTTTTCTTATATTTACTTAGTATATTAGTAGTAAATTGTAAGGATATGGTCCCCTATAGCCTGTATGGAGCCGGGATAGCTAGGATTATTATGTGACTAATGGAGGGCCAGGGCCACAGGGCCTCTATAGGATAAAACCCTCTCATAGCCACCACCAGTTAGCCCACTAAGTTGAAATCTTACAACCTACGGAGACCTACCTTTTACTGCTTGCCCTTCCCTTACCTACAACTCTTACATAAATATAAATTTAGATTTATATTTCTTAGCTATATTAGTATTTTCTATAGAAGTAGATTAGCTTTCAGCTGAGTTATCTAATACTATTATTTTAAATATATCTCTACTAACTGATAGCTACTATATTATAATATATCTGGGAGAATATATAATTAGTTAACTACTTAGTATTAATTATATATCTTTACCTAGTTTCTATAGTTATTTTTTATTTACTATATTTATAGAATTATTACTAAGTTTAGAGATATTAGTATTAGAATAATTAGAGTTTATATTACTAATAATAGAGATTAGTTAATTAATTATATTCTCTAGTTAGATATTTTATTCATTAAGTATATAATTAATTTTATTATATAATAGAATTTACTATAGAGAATATAGGAAAGTAAAATATAAAGTTTTTAGACTGTAAGATATATATAAGGAAGAAAAGTTTTTAGTCTTAATTTTTAATAAATTATATATTAAATAGTAGTTTAGTGAAGTTTAGTTAGCTAAATAGAAGGAGTAGATAGTTTCCTATTTTATAAGGTAAATATAACTTAATACTCTATTTACTAGAAAAAAAGGAATAATATAGAAATTATTATAATTATATAATATAATTATTATTTCTATTACTAGATATTAAATTACTAGAATCAGAGAAAATATTCTAGAATCTGGATCTTAAGTAACTATTTATTATAATTAGAATTTAAATACTTAAATTTAGCTAAGTATTAAGTTATCTTTCCTGATGAGTGTTAAGCTATAACTAATTTAATTTCCTTAGATATATTTATAATTAGTAGGATCTATAGTAATATTTATCTATAGGGATTAAGATCTATAGCTATCTTAAAATAGTTCATAGAGATAATATTATATATTTTCTATTTAGTTAGGAGTTCTAATTAGTATACTAATTACTTAATTCTTTTAATAATTTAGAAACATTCTACTATCTGAATACTATACTTATATCTAATTACTATAACCTATAGAATTAAGTATCTTTAGTGTAATTTCAGTATTATTTTATCTCTAATATTAAAAAATCTTATTATATATTAATAGTTATAATAGTATTTTATTATTATATTTATAATTACTAATATATTATATATATATAACTTATTATTATAAGTTTATTCCTCAGATATAGTATTTAGTAGGGTTCTTATAATATTATTAAGTGTGAATCTATATATAATAATATTTAGTAATTAACTAGTTACTAAAGATTTTATATTATTATATATAAATTAGATCTATAGTATAACTTAATTCTAGTATTTTAGAGATTATAAATTATAAATATAATATTAAATTATAAAGGGGATTATCTAGATAGTTCTCTTAGATTATTTATTTATCTGGAAGTAATATACTATTATATATAGTAATTTTATTTCTGTTTTTTTCTATTTAACTATCTAGAGTCTAGTGAGGAATTTAGAATCTCTATTACTAATAATAATTTTTAGAATTCCCTAGTTAGTAATAAGTAGTCTATTATATAATTAAGTACTTTATATATCTACTATATCTTTTAACGATCTTAATATAAGTTAAATCTTTTTAGAGAATTTATTAACTACTACTAAGATAATATCTTAATTAAGTTTAGAGATAGGTAATATTATTATAAAGTTAATAATTATTATATAGTATAGGTATAGTAGTAGTAGGATTAGTTAGAGATTACTATATACTTTATATTTATATATTTAGTATACTTAATAGTCTAAATATTTTACTAAATACTCTCTTAATATTTTTAAGTTATTATATATATAGAATTCCTGTAGCTATTTACTAATTCTAGTGTATTTTTAATAATTAATATTATAGATTATTTTAAAGATATTAGTAAAATAATTTCTTAGAATATAAAATCTTATAGGTTAATAATTATCTAGTATCTTCTAGATAAGTTTATTATTAAATATGAATAGTAGATTAGCTATATTAGTTAGGTTAGTTTTTATTAGATCTATATTATTTTATATTATCTATAGTATTTTTTTCTAGATAAGGTTACTATTATAATTTTAGATAATTTTATCATAGAAACTTAGATCTAACTATATTATTACTATAGTTAGTTTTAGTTAAAGTAATCTAATTAGTATATCTACTACTATTAGTAGTAAAATTAGTAGTGTTAATTTTATTGAAGGTAGAATATCTGTAGGACTGTTAGTAATATATAAGATATTTATCTTATTTTATATATAATAAGTATTATAATAATTCTTAGGGAATTTATCTAAAGCTTCTGGAGTATCTAGATTAGTTTTATTATTAGTATCTAATCTACTTAAAGTATTGAGTATAAAATAATTCTTACTAGGTTTATATAACATTATAATATTAAATTAGTTAAGATATTCTATTATTCTAACTAGCTTCTTATTTACTGTAGTTTATAATATAGAATTAGAGATATTTAGTATCTTATAAAAGCTGAAATTCATAATAATTTTATAATTTATCAATAATATAACTAGTAATTTATCTATCTATTATAATTAATATTATATTTTATAATAATCTATACTAAACTATATATCTATAGTTTAGTTAACTAATATCTCTCTTTAGTTTTATTTAATATTTAACTTAGGTAAGTAATTAGTTATATAGATATTTAAGCTAGATACTTAATTCTAGAGATATTATTATTAGCTTATTTTATCAGTTTAACTTATATTATATTATCTATATAGTATACTATTATATTAATACTAATAAGTAAAGTATTAAAGTTAATAAATAATTAGTATTATAAAAAGAAGAATATTAGTAATCTCTCTAATATTAAGATCTCCTTAATTACGTTAAATATAGTAATCTCCTTAGCTATAGGTAATAGGATATCAATTATAGTTACTTAGGATTTATATACTAGTTTTAATATCTTATCTATTTTTAGTATTCTATCCTTATTATATTATTAGTATATTACTAATAGTAATATCTTACGATTTTCTAATAGTTTAGTTATGATAATGAATTTTTAAATATAATATTTTAAATTTCCTACTAACTTAATAAAGCTTTCTAATATTTATAATATAGTGGGAAACTTAATTACTTTTACTATCTTAATTTTACTTTTAGTTATTATTAATCCCCAGGAGTTAACTATTATTTTTAATATAATTATAGATAGATATTTAGTAAGAGATTTACTTAATTCTAGGGAAATATTTCTCTAGTTAAGTTTATTAAGTATCTTATTAAGGTTTTTAATATATTAGTTAAGGTTTTTAGATATAACTATAATATTCTTATAATAGGAATCTACTACTATTCTCTATAGTAGATTATTTATAATCTTCTGGATATATATATTACTATTCTTAAAACTTATAATAAGTATATTAAATATATATTATCCTTAATATATTATAATAGTAAATAGCTATCTGCAAGAGGGGTAAACTTTCTATTAGTAGTAAAAGTAAATTATATTAAATATAGTGATATAGGTTATATTAGCTACTTTTGAGGAAATATAGTTTATTGTTCTTATTAGATAAGTATCTATTATAATAATACTATTAAGGAGATAGATATTTATAATTTTTTTTCTTTTACAGTCTAGATTATCTAATTTTTCTTCTAATAATAGTATTTTCTTAAGATAGTCTATATTATCTCTCTAGATTATAAAAACTGGAAATAATTATAATATTTATATTATATTTAGGAATATTTTTTCCTAAGTTAACTAATTTACTGACCATATCTTCAATTCTATATTTAACTAGTCTATTAGTAGGATAAACTTAATATTTTCTAAGTATATATTAGTATTAATCTAGTTTAAAATAGACTTTTATCTATTTATCTTCTATTATTTTAGTGAAACTTATGTTAGTGAATATAATAGCTTATTTGTCTAGTATTTTTAAGATAGTCTCTATATTAGGTTACCTATTATAGATTTTAACTTCTATATAATATCTAATATAGTTATCTCTAACTACTGTGTGACTAAGTAATTACTTCTTAGTATAGAGAGGCTTTTTAATATAATATCTAATATTTCTTCTATAGTAATCTAGTTTACCTAGAAAACTTAAGTAGTTAGTTGAATAGAAATTAATTTACTAACTAACTAGTTAATTCTGATATTTTACAGTTAGTTTAAATTATTATATATTAGGATATATATTATATTAGTATTAGTTAAGAGTATATATACTAATATTAATAAATTATCTCTTAGTTTAAATAATAAGTTCTATTTAGATATACTTACAATATTATATTTTATTAGTATATATTTTAACTATCTCAGTTAAATTATTATTACTATATTAATAGTAACTCTACTATTATATTATTATTTATTTCTCTAAACTACTATAAAGATCTATATATTATAAGATTAAATAATAATATATTTTTTTACTATCAAGAATTGTAACGATATATACTCTATAGTCTATATAGAAAGCTAGAATAGCTAGAATCACGTAACCTATAGAACCTGAGGCTACTAAGCCTCCTATAGGATAAAAGCCCTCTTATAGCTACTATTAGTTAGCTACACTAAGTTGAAATCTTATAACTTACAGAGACCTACTTTGTACTACTTTCCCTTCCCTTACCTAGACTTTTAGCTATATTCTTACAATTTTTCAACTTCTACTCCTCTGAGGAGGTAAGACTAGAGTTTCAGTAATAGCTCTATAATAAACACCTGCTAACTAATTAGTAACTATATTAAAAATAACTATACTAGCAGTCCAGATACTTATAATATCTGAAAATTTAGTATCTAAAAATATAGCCTCTAAAAACGTACTTTCTGAAAATATATTCTTAACTAATAAGTATATAGTAACCCCTATATTAACTATATTAATATAAGTAGCTAAAATAAGTAACTTAAGTAATATAGTTACTAGTATAGTAATAATAACTATAATAATACTTATATACCTTCTTAAATAAGAATCCTCCTGTATAGAAGTTATAATAGAATACCTCTCTAGTAGTATATTTATAGTAAACTTAATATTATTATTACTAATTTTATCTATAGCTTCTAAGTATTAAAATTACTTAAAACCTCCTAGCTACCCCTATAGCTTTCTTTATAAAGAGACTACTCTATATAAAATTAAAGATTAGTTAATAGTAATTTAAGATAGTTATACTCTATAGCTAGAAACCTTAGAGATATAAAAGATTCAGTAAATTATAACTAAACTATTATATAGTCTACAGACTTAATAGCGTAATTACTATTATATCTTACTAAACTCTTTATAAGCTAACTTTATAATATTTACTTACTACTTATTAACTAACTCTATTCTATAAAAACTATACTTCTATAATATATTTTATATATTTTAATATAATAGCTAGATATCCCCACTAAAGTTTTATACTAAATAGTTAGTAATCTATAGATTCCTAAGAACTATTAGATTAGAGATATCTTAACTTTATATATTTACTTTCTTCTACTACCTTAAAGCTAGAATATAAAAATATTTATAATACCAGAAATTTAATAACTAATTACTAAAAGCTATAACTCTAGTAGCTAAATACCTCTAAGAGATATTATAACTTTATAAGAATATCTTAAATAGTATTATTAGAAAAGTTACTAGCTATAATATTATTACTAACTTAGTATATATATACTATAAAATAGTTAATAAGTTAACTCTAGCTAAGAGGCTCCACCTTAAAACTTAAATATATAAAGTCTATAGTAAGTTAGGCTATTTAATAGCTACTTATTACTAAAATAAATTCTATATATACTACTAGAAACCTAGTTACTCTATAAGAGTTTATTATAATTACTTAGCTACTAAGAGCTTACTACTAAAAAGGCTTCAAGGTTATATTAAGCCTGAAGCTAGAAGACTATTAGGATGTAATAATAATAGTTTCTTTCTAGAAGCAAAATAATTAGTTAATATCTATCTATACTTTAGTAGCTTAATTAGCTATAGGAAGCTTTATATATCTAATCTACTATAAAATACTTTAGAGGGAAGGAGTTAGATATTTTAGTATTTATCTAAAAATATCTAGTTAATATACTAAAGGAGTTAGATATCTTAGTAATTACTTTAAGATATTTAGTTAATATATTAAAATCTTATAAGTTAATATACTTATAGGTGTAAGAGTGTGGCTAAAAGCTTAGGTAATGGAAGGGAAAGTAGTAAAAGGTAGATTTCTATAGGTTGTAAGATTTTAACTTAGTGTAGCTAACTAGTAGTAATTATAAGAGGGTTTTTATCCTATAGGAGGCTTAGTAAGCTTAGATTTTATATGTTATATAATTCTAGCTATTCTAGCTCTCTGTATAGACTATAAAGTATATATCCTTATAATTATCCCCCCCTTTAAAAACTTTAGGCTTTAAGGTCTGTAAATACTATATAGTTACTCTTAATATATAATTTTACTGACTATTTAGTAGTAGTTTAGAGTGTGAAGATAAAATAATAGATAAATAATAGTTAAAATAATAGTTAAAATAATAATTAAAATGATAGTTTGAAATAATAGTTTCAATTAGCAGTTAAAATAAGAGACTTTAAGTAATTGTAAGAAGAGATTGAAGCTATAAGTGTATTAATCTATATTATTCCTATAGGTATATTAACTTAGGAGGTTAATAATTCCTTAGTGAAGCTTCCCTATAAGTATATTAACCTATAAGGCTTTAATATATTAACTGGATATTTTAAGGTAATTATTAGGATATCTAATCTTTTTAGTATATTAACTAGATATCTTTAGGTAATTACTAGAATGTCTAACCTTTTTAGTATATTAACTAGATATCTTTAGGTAAATACTAGGATGTCTAACTTCTTCTCTCTAAGGTATTCTATAGTAGATTAAATATATAAGGTTTCCTGTAGCTAATTAAGCTACTAAAATATAGATAGATATTTACTAGTTACTTTACTTCTGGAAAGAGGTTACTACTACTATACTCTAGTAATCTTCCAGCTTTAGGTTTAGTATAACTTTAAGGTTTTTTTAGTGGTAAGCTCTTAGTAGCTAAGTGGTTATAGTAAACTCTTATAAGGTAGCTAGGTTTCTAGTAGTATATATAGAACTTATTTTAGTAATAAGTAGTTATTAAATAGCTTAACTTACTACAGACCTTATATATTTAAGCTTTAAGGTGGAGCCTCTTAGCTGGAATTAACTTATTAACTATTTTATAGTGTATATATATTAAGTTAGTAGTGGTATTATAGCTAGTAGTTTTTCTAATAATACTACTTAAGGTATTTTTATGGAGCTATAATATCTCCTAGAGGTGTTTAGCTACTAAAGTTATAGTTTTTAGTAGCTAGTTATTAAATTTCTAATATTATCGATATTTCTATATTCTAGCTTTAAGGTAGTAGAAGAAAGTAAATACGTAAGGTTAAGATATTTCTAATTTAATAGTTCTTAGGGATTTATAGATTACTAACTATTTAACGTAAAATTTCAGTGGGGATATCTAGCTATTATACTAAAGTATATAAAGTATACTATAAAGGTGTAGCTTTTATAAAATAAGGTTAGTTAATAAATAGTAAGTAAATACTATAAAGTTAGCTTATAAAAAGTCTAGTAAAGTATAATAGTAGTTATACTACTAAGTCTGTAGGCTATATAATAGTTTAGTTATAATTTACTGAATCTTTTATACTTCTAAAGTTTCTAACTGTAAAGTATAGCTATCTTAAATTACTATTAGCTAATCCTCAATTTTATATAGAATAGTTTTTTTATAAAGAAAGCTATAAAAGTAGCTAGGAAATCTTAAGTAATCTTAATATTTAGAGGTTATAGATAAAACTAGTAATAATAATATTAAGTTTACTATAAGTATACTACTAGAGAAGTATTCTACTATAATCTCTATAAAAGAGGATTATTATTTAAGAAGGTATATAAATATTATTATAGTTATTATTACTATACTAATAACTATATTACTTAAGTTACTTATTTTAGCTACTTATATTAATATAGTTAATATAGAGATTATTATATACTTACTAGTTAAGAGTATATTTTCAGAAAGTATATTTTCAGAGGGTATATTTTTAGATACTCAATTTTTAGATACTATTGTGATAGGGTTAAGTCTGTAAATAAGCTTATTTACGTAATATAAGTAGCTTTATAAGTATAAATAGCGAGGTTTATAATAAACAGATAGAAAGAAAAAGAAAAATAACTTCTCTTCTCCCCAGAATTCAAAACTTATTATTCAGATTAGCTTAGCTTTTAGACTAAAGATCTATAAATATAACTCTACACTTTTAAAATATTTTTCTAATATTTTCTATCTGTTTTTACTTCTCTCAGGTTTTATAGCTAAAGGTAGTTAGTTAGTTTTAATCTAGATAGACCCTCTCAGCTATAGTTTATTTTAATAGTATCTAAAGGTAAATTATTCTACTTTCAGTTTTTAAAGCTGGAATAGAGAGATACTTCTATATTACCTTAATAAATAAATATTAATATAATATAATAAAAATATAATATATTATCCTATTATTAAGAAAAATATATAAATAAGTATAAAAACTGGATAGATTACTAAAGAAAGCTATTTATAGATCTATACTAGAAATAAGAAAACTAAGTAATAATTATATTTATACTCTCAAAATTAGTAAATACTTTAGAGATTTAGAAAATATTTAGAAACTGGCGTTTATATAGCTTTACTAAATAAACTTTTATAACTTTATATTACAAGATTATTATTAAGTAGGTTATTTACAGATCTAGCCTGCAGGTAAACTAGGAATTACTCTACTAGATAGAATAAAAAATAATAATTATAATAATAATTACAGAATAATTAAGAAGGTAGTCCTACTAAGCTAATAAATATAGTAGGATTAACTTATTTATCTAAAAATTAGTAAAAAGATAAATAAATAGACTATTTAAATACTTCTAATATAAAGAAGATAACTAAGTAAAAAGAAGACCACTATAATTTAAATACTTCTTTTTTAGAGAAAATAATATATAAAGATAGTTATATTCAGACTTTTAGATACCTCTAAAGAAAGAAAAGATAGATAATATTAAAATTACTATATATTACTAATCTATTAAGGTTTTTAGGAAGATTAACTAGTAACTTTATATAAAATTAAATTAAAATATTATACTATAAAGATAGAAAGATAGTAAAAAACCTTATATAGATAATTTTATCTATTACTTTTATTGATAATAAGTAATTAGAATATTATAATTATTACTTACTACAATAATTTTATAATATAATATAACCTATATAAAATAGTTTAAAATAAAGATAATAATTATACTAAACTTAATATTAAAGTCTCTTTTATAGTACTAACTACTACTATATTCTTAAGTCTAATATTTAAACGTATTTAACTTTAAGTTCTAAATATCTCAGAAGATTCAGATAATATTCTTTTAGTTTATTCTTAATATAATAATCTAACTGGGAATCTATCTTTAGGATCTTAAGCTGAAACTTTATTAGGAAAAAATAATATATTTATAAATATCTCTATAACTCTACTAATAAACTATATCCTAACTGTAGCTAATTACTTAATACTAATAAAAAGACTCTAAATTTAGCTTACTATAGCTACTATATCTCCTTAGTCTGAAGGAGCTTCTAAATTCGTTAGTAATAATATCTCTAATTTTCTAGATAAGTTTAAATTACTAATAAACTTATCCTATAAGCCTGAAGCTGATATAGTTAAGAAAGTTTATATATACTATACTTTATACTTTAAGAAAGTTATAATATTAATTCTAATAGGTAAAACTATCTAGATAGAAGTAAAGGAAATATTTTTAAATATATATAAGTTTACAGACCTAATAGCTAACTAAAATCCTAATAAGAAGCTAAGAGTTTTTATAATTAGAAACTTACTAAAGGAAGATAATTTAGTAGGAATTATATTTCTATTAATTATAATTAATAACCTCCAGATTTATACTACTACCTAAGGAGACTTTAAGCTACCTAACTAGAAACTAATATATATTACTATATATAAAATACTTCCTAGAGTATCAAGAGAAATAGCCTGAAACTTTTACTATAAATTCTATAAGTTTATTAATATAGACTGGAAGACTTTTAAAACTATATTTATATAGTAGGGAAAAAACTAGATCTTAATAAAATAACTTACAGGCTAGCTAAAAATATCAGCCTCTAAAGTTCTCTCTCTAAACTTATTAAAAATAATTTTAATAAAACCTAAGGTAGTTTAAATACCTAAGAAAGTAAAGATAATTAAAGAAGATATTACTATAGAAGCGGAGAAACTAATAGATATTTTTAAAGGACTTTAGGTTAATAATATTAACTTCTCTATAAATAATTAGATATTAGTAATTTATAGTATTATTAGGTAGTGGAATAAGTTATTAGTATATATAGAGATCTATACTATATTAATTAAACTAAATTCTATTTATTTTTCTTATATAACTAATTTATAAGTTTATAGAGATAGTAATTTTAGAAGATCTTAATATAGAATAAGTAGAGTTTATAATAGTTAGATACTATCTTTTAACTGCTTCTATTCTTAATACTAATTTATAGATAATATAAACTATTAGTAGTGTGGATAGTTAGAATATTATATAATAACTTACGAAATTATAATAACTTACTAAACCTATAGTATTTACTTCTATAGAAAAAGTATTTATTATATTAGCTACTGGGATGATAAAGTAATATTAATATAAGATAGTATTATTCATAAAAGATACTAGAAGGATTAGCTAGATAGAAAGATAATTTTATTCTCTATTACCTAGAGACTTTAGGTTTTCCTAAAGGAAATTAAGGAAACTAATAAAATTAGATTATAATTATTTTCTGAATTTATAAAGTTTATTTAGAACTATATAAGATAGTAAACCTTAATTATAGAAACTAATAAGTAGTTTACTAAATATTAGTAAAACAAATAAGTAGAGGAGGTTTATATTATATTTAATATTATAATTTCTAATCCTATTTATATTACTATATTTAAGGATAAATTTAAAGTAGTAACTGAGGATATTATAATTACAGATAGATTAAAACTAACCTCTATAAAATTTACACTCTATTATTATTATAAGCTTTAATAGGAATTATTTATAGATCTAACTAATAAAAATATTAAGCTAGCTTTTCTTAACTAAAGCTAAGAGTTATTAAACTAGACTAAAATAATAAGTTAATATTAACTATAGGGGAGGTTTCTTAGAGAATATTCTCTACTAAATACATATTTAAGTAACTAGTTCTCACTATACTACTAATAGATACTAATAATTAAGTTCTTACTTATTATATTTATTTTAAGAAAATAGAGAGGTAAGTTTTAGTTTCTAAAGATCTACTTTAAAAAACCTAGCTAGTATATACTTAAGTTAGCTATAAGTATACTTAGTTAGTTATAAAAGATTACTAAGAGAGCTAGTAAATAAAAGAGGTTTTTATTTTAGCTGAGGAGGAATTTATAAATATATTTAATAAAGTTAGTAATAAAGAGAATATAATTTAAATATAGATTAATTGATAAAACTATCAGTATATTACTAAACTAATAAAATTATAATGTAATAATAAGAAAGATATACTAATAGTTTTATTATCTAATTTGTAAACTTAATTAGTATTAGTTACTTAAATCTATAATATAGATATTAAAGTTGTAAGTATTATAATAAAGTTAGTTAGAACTATAGAGAGTATAGTTACAGACTTTACTATAGTTTATAATTTTATAATAATTTACTTCTAAGTTGATATTTAATTTACAGACCTACAGAATTTAAAAATTTAAGGAATTATTAATACTGAATTAGTAATTAATATTATCTCTAAAGATTATATCTAGAAAGCTAATTTATTTAGATATATTATATCTATATACCTAGAACTATAAAATATTATAGATATTAAATATACTATAAACTTCTGAGGAGTAATAATAGAGAATATCTATATTGAAAGTTATTATATTCTTAATATAAGGTTCTTTATTATATTATAAGAAACTATTATAAAAAATTTAGTTCTAAGTATACTATTTATTATTAAGATATATATAATACTTTAGTATACTCTAAACTAGATAGTTAGCTAGATTTAGTCTAAAAGCGTTTAACTAAATATTCTATTATTATTTTATATATATAACTTAACTACTAAGTTTCAAGATATTATACTAAACTCTTTAAATTTTAACTATATTTAGTATATATACTCTCTTCTTTCTTCTGTAGGGGAGGGAAATTAGAAGCTACTATTAAGACCTATAAATTAATAGCTAGTAAATAAAATATAGAAAAAGAAAACTAGTGTAAGGTAGTAAATAAAATAGATTCTAACTCTTAGAAGCTACTTCCACTATTAAAATTAAATATACTAAAAGATATTGAAAAATTATTAAATAATGATAAAGAAGTAATAGTAATAATAGATAAGATTAATAAAGAATTTAAGGTAATTTTAGAGATTTTAATTTGAAAGATAATTAAACTAAAAATAGAAGAGATTTAAAATATTATTATATCTCTAGGAAATTATAATCTAGAATATTTATCCTGTAAAAAATAATATCCTTATAGTTTTTATAAACTCCCGAGATATAAATAATAAGTATATATAAGAGATTTTAAGAGATAGAGGAAATCTTATTATAAGGAATAAAATATAGTAGAAATAGTAGATACTACTTTTAAAAAGAGAAGGGAGATATAGTTAGAAGAAGTAGTAATAATTAATATTTAGAATAAATTTATAGAAGATATTAATATTATATATAAAATAAAAATTAAAAAAATCCAGCCTATAGATAATATACTATTAGATAAGTTAATACTAAAAAGTGATCTAGAATGAAAGTTAAAAATATAAAAAGAAGTAAAAAAGAATATTACTAATAATTTTACAGCCTAATTTATAGATATAATTATACTAAAGTTTTTAAATATTTATTCTAGAGAATACTTAATACTAGAGAGATTATATCTAATTCTAAATAAATTTAGTTATCTATATATTTTAGAGAAAAAGTTTCTAATAGAAATCTTAAAAATAAGAAAGAAAATACTAACTTAGGATTTTAGTTATTGCAGAAAGATATTAAACTCTATTATACTACTTTAGATAATTAAGATAATTCTTTATAAGATATAGTAGGCTAAGTTAATTCCTATCTTAAAAAGCTTAATAGAGGATATTCTTAAGATCCTGAGAGTATATATTCAGAATAGTATACTAAAATATAATTATACTACTTATAGGAATTTATTCTTTTTAGTATAAAAAAAATAGTAAAATATAATTAATTAACTTAGTAATAAAAATTAATATAGTTACTATTTAAAATATAAAGCTTCCTCTAGAAACTAATAAATTTTCAGAAAATTTTGGTATATATAAGTTATTATTATTTTTAGATATTTTTTCTAGATATAATTAAATTCTCTTAGACTCTAAGAGTAGAAATTTAATAATATTCACTATACTATTTAGACTTCTCTAATATTATATTTTTCTAATAGGAAGTATAAACTTAGTTATATAGTTTATAAGAATTATAATAAGGATCCTTTATAATTTAATTCCCTATTACTATAAAATCTTCCTGGATAATATTATAATTAAAAAGCTAACAATAACTTATGATAAAGAAGATAATTTATATTATTTTAGTATTTATAGATATATTCTAAAATATATTTAGAATATTAATAAGATTTTAGTGAATATTAAACTTATAGGATATATAATTACAGTTAAAAAATCTTAATAAATATAATAGATAGTTATAATAATTAGTTATATCTGCAGAACGTATAGAATATAGCCTAAAACGTTAAAAATTATAAAAATCAAGAAATAGAAATACTATAGTAGTATATTAGAAATATAATCTTTCTTTAGTATCATAGTATTTTATTAAGAATAAGTTTAAAATTATTCCACTATAGTAAAACTATTTAATAACTTACTAAAGAAGAATATTTTTTTTAATAGGAATAAAAGTAAATTACTACTATAGAATAATTTAAGAATAAACTTTATAGCTCTCCTATACTAATATTTATTAACTATAATCTTATAGGTAGCTAAATATACTTAGTAGTAGATATTAGTAATACTAGTTAGGAAGCTATATTTAGATGATTTATTAAGTAAAAATAAGCTATTACCTACTTTGAAAGTAGCTTATTTATAGGTATAGAACTTAATTATAATATTAGTAAGAAAAAGCTTTAAGGAATATCAAAAGCACTAAAATACTTAAGAAACTACCTCTTTAGGTAATATTTCTTATTAGAAACTAATACTAAAACTCTTATTACTCAGCTTAATAATACTATTTCTAACTTACTAGAAACACTAGTAATTTATTAAATATCTTAAATTAGAATATTTAACTTTAAGATTCAGTATATTAGTAGGATAGCTAACTTTATAGCTAATAGCTTTTTATAAAAACTATCTAAACTATCTAACTAAAATAATAAGTAAGAAGAGGGTAATATTAATAACTAAATTAATATATAAATCTTCTTTATAGATATAGTAATTAGAAGCTTTTTCAAAAGGATATATACTATAGGTGATAATTAATATATTAAAGAAGTATTTAACTTAGAAGTTATAATAGATAGAATTAGCTAAATAGATAAAGTTTTAATATTTCCAGTAGTAATATTAGACTATTTATAGACCTAGTTAAGAGAGACTAAGTAAATAGCTTATTACTTATTAATACTAAAGAGATTACTTAGGATTAACTCTAACTGATTTAGAGGTTTTAGGTAAAAAACTTTAATATTCTAATTATAGAATAAGTTACTATTTACCTAATTAATACTATTTTATATAATTCCTTAATATATTATTAATAGGGAAGAATTATAGAGATAATTAATAGTAACTATATATAATAAGAATAGCTATTAAGGATAAGAAGCTATCTATAAGATATTAGCTAATTAATACTATTAGCTTAATATATATGAAAATATATAGAAAGTAGTAGAATATTATCTAGATTATTAGATATAGAGAGTATATAAAATAGGAAACCTCTATAGTTTTACTACTTTTTAGGGATTTCTATTTAACTATATCCACTTAGATATTTAGAGAGTAGGAAAATAGTATCTTATTAAAGTTAGAGATATATTTATAGGCTAGCTGGAAGTCTGATAGTTTCTATAATCTACTTTATAAATAATTATAAACTTTCTATAGGAAGAAGTTATTATATATTATAGTTTTTATAGAGTCCTTATAGTAGATAGAAAGTTAGAAAATAAGAAGTATATTATTAAGTTTAATAAGTAATATAATCTAAAATATAAGATTATCTTAGTTTATAATTTATAAGCTAATAGAGTAATTAAAGTTAGATATTAACTAATTATTTATATACTATTAGTATAACTATAAAGTAATAATAGTAAAGATTTCTAACTTCTTCTACTAGCTACCTTATTTATAGACTAAATAATAGTTAGAATATTAATAGAGTTTGTATTATTTTATTTAAAATATAAATATAAAATAGTTATACTTATTAAAATATTTATATTAATATAGAGAATACTAAACTAAATATCAGTAAGAATACTAGAAGAAGAAATAAATATAAGAATTTAAATTTTTATATAATTAGATAAGAATAGAGAGAAAGTAGTAATAATAATAGCTAATTAATATAAGAAAGTAGTAGAGAGTTTTAATAAATAAAGAGGAAATATACTATAGGATAAATAACTGAAACCTAGTAATATAATTTTAGTTTATAATATTAAGTAAGTAATTAACAAATCCTCAGACAGAAAGCTTAAATATAGATATATAGATCCCTTTTAAATTTATTTAAAAATATTTAATACTTCTTCCTACAGACTTAAAATTTTATCTAGAGAGGAAATTACTAGAATAATATATAGAGGAAATAAGTTAAGGAAATTTATACAAGCTCCTTAAGGATATTAGGAACCTTCAGATCTAGATATTTACAGATCTAATCTAGAGAAAGAATTAGTAAAAATCTTTCTAGCCTAGAGAGAACTTATAATTAATAAAGAGGAAGAAGAAAAAAAAGAGGAAGAATTTATAATCCTAAGTGAAACTAATAATAATATCTTAGTAGGATTAATAACTTAATAAAAAAAATATCTACTAAATATTAAGTATATAGTAGAGAAGATATTCTAGGATCTTAAGTTTAAAATCTGGATTTTAATAATAATATTATTCTTAAAAATTTAGTATTAAGATATAATAGTTTAATAATATATATATAATAATAATAATAAAAACTTTACCTTAGATAATATTTACAGATCTATATTTCAGTTATTATATTTATTTAATTATTTCTTTTTTTTAGTTTAAATCTTCTCTTTTCTTACTACTAAAACCTATTTATTCCCTATTTCTTTATAATTTTAATAATTTTAATTTATAATTTTATCTCATATAGTATAAGTATTTACAGATTAAATGAAGTAATAAAAATATAAAAAGAAAGATATTTTACTTTTAATAAATCTAAATAACTATAATAGGTATCTATTTTTTATATTATAAAGTAGACTTAATATTTTTAAATAGGCTGAATATAATAATTTATATTTACTAAATTAGTATATTTATAAACTTAATATAATAATTAATATTATCTATTAAAATTTCTAAACTTAATATAACTAGGATAATAATAAGTAATATTTATAAGTAAACTATTAGTTATAAAATTTATTATTTTTCTTAAGAAAGATATATAGAAACTTCCAGCTGATAAGATATAACTAAAAACTTTAGAGAGGGAAGATAACTCTATTTATAAGAAAAATATTATACTAAAGAATAAAAATATAATATATACTTATTACTAAAAGGATTTCCTTATTTTTTTCTTTTTTTTCTTTTAGTTTTTATTATTTTATTCTCTTATTTATAATAACTAAATATATTTACAGACCTAATAAATAATAACTATCTTATTTCTCTTAAAGAAATTAATAATATAAGTAAAGAAGTTTCTTCCTCTAACCTACTAGGAAGTATTACTTTTAAACTAAAGATTAATACTTCTTAATAAAAATAAGAAAGTTAAATATAATAAGTAAGTTATATATAAAAAGATAAACTAAGAAAGTAAAGAAAATATTAAGAAGATTAAAATACTTCTTCTATTAAGGAAAAAATATATTATATTAATAAGTAAAATTAAATAAACTAACTTTACTAATAATAGTTTTCTCGAAATCTTAAGAGATTTTAGACTTAGAAATAGGAAGACTATTATATTTACTATTAAGATAATATATCTTATCTATATAGTAGTAACTAAAACTGAATTTTTAGTAGATAGTATTAAAGTTAAAAAAATAGATATTCTAAATTTTATAAAAGAAGTAGTTAGTATAAAAGCTTCTAGGTAATAATATACACTTAAAATATAGATTATAAACCTATAAATCATTTTGCTTATTATAAGTTATATAAGTATACTCTTTATAATAACTAGAAGGGATAATATTTTACTTACTATATTCTTAAATAAAGAAACTATAGATAGTAGTAGGTTATTAAAGTAACTTATAGACTTAAGATCTAGACTAATAAGTAATACTAGAATGAATAAATACCTAATTTTAAAGTATAAATATACTATAAGTATATTCTCAGATAAGCTGATAGTCCTAAGATCTTATAAAAGCTTACTAGAAGTTTATTTATATCTTAAGGGGAGGCTTAAAGCTATAAACTTAATAGGTAAGAGTAATTTTAAAGTATTTATTTTAAGATATCTTAATCTTAAGGAATATAAGACTAACTAAAGCCTAAAGATAATTAGTTAGATTATATATTAACTTAAAGTAAAGTGAGAGAAGGAATATATACTAAAAACTTAGAAAGATTAATAGAGATTTATTATAGGATATTATTAATAACTTCTAAAGGAATAGGGAAGCTTAAGTTATAGATTAAGTAGATCTTATAAGACTTATTAAGAAACTATATTTATAGAGTATTTATTACTCTTCCAGGAAGAAGGTAATTAAAATATAATATAATAGAAAAGATATTTATAGATAAAAGAAAGTAAAAGTAAAAATTATAAAGTAATTAATAGAGGAAAAATGTTAATTAACTTAGAAGAGAAAACTTCCCTTTTATATTTACTAAATAATAATAAGATACTTTTTATCTGAATAATAATATTATTTACTTACTATTTACTTACTATTCTTAATAGGAGTAGTAATTTACTTTTATATAGAATAATATTTATAATAATTTACTTATTCTTAGATCTATACTTATAAAAAGAGATAGTTTTACTATAGATAAAGGATCTTAGAATTTCCTCTATATATATATTATTTAGCTTAAACTTAAGATCTTACTAACTAAATATTTATACTTATTCCTTTTAACTTAATAATATAACTTAAGTTTATAAATTCCTCTTTTACAATATCTATTTTATAAGAGAGCTAATTTCTCTATATAATTTTAGAGAAAATCTTTTACTTACTATAAATATTAAACTAGTTTTAGGGTTAGTTATTTATAATTTCTATAACTCTAAATAGGTTAATAAAATTATAAAAGAATATTTTATTATATTTACCTCTCTAGACCTTATAATTTAAATATTAGAAATACTAAAGATTCCTTATGATAGCTAATTATATAGATAATATTCTAATAATAGTAACTAACTTTTATATTTAGAATTAGGAGTTTATAGTAACTAGCCTCTAGATTCTTAATTTAATATAGAATCTGACTATTTATAATTACTTTTATAGATACTAGTAGGAAGTATAATAATAAGAAAATAGCTTCTTAATATATTTATTAAAATAGTGGATAGACTAATTTTTTTAGTATTATAAAGCTTTTTAGATATTTATATTCTAGTTTTATATAACCTACTAGTTTATATTAAATTTAGAGAAACTGTTAATAGAGATAAATAGATTACTAAATACTAATAAATATTTTAGGAATATACTAAAATATATAATTTCTGTATTTTAGTAGTATTAAATAAAATTTATAAGGAAAATACTTATTAATATAGATAAAAGGTAAGAGGGAATTATTTCTAAATTATTATTATATAATATAAACTAAGTTAGGATAAAGTATAGATTTATCTAATTATTAATTAAGATAAGGAATAAGTTTAATATTAAGATAATTAATAGTATAATAGTAATAGAGAATTACGCTATATAATAGTAATAATATTTACAGACCTAACTATCTTAAGATAATATTAGAACTCTTTCTATCTAATTATTTAATAATTATATATTATATATACTAGAAATAATTACTTATAGTAAGTATCCTCCCTTATAATATTTAATTAGTTATAAGTTATTCTTAATATAAGATAAGTTCTAAAGTAACTTACAGGCTATAATACTGTTAGAGTAGTATAGAAACTATATTTTAGTTAAGAATTTAATTCTAATATTTTAACTAAGGAGGACTTAGTATATAATTAACCTAGCTTCTTTAAATAGTTTCGAGATTATAAAGATAATAATAAGATAAATATAGTAATCTAACAGAAGAAGATATAAGATAACTATAAGATATTCTTAGAAGCTAAATAAGTAAAACTTAAGAAGCTAAACATTCTGCTAGATACTAATAATAATATTTTAATAATATTACTTAATAATTTAGAAACTTTACTAATAGTTAGTAGAAGTCATTCTTAGACTCCAGAAGTAGTAATCTCTATAATATCATTTTTAGTTACTAAGAAAATAAATATATAGAATATTATAACCTAATAATAATTATTTATAAATTATCTTAGAATCCTACTTACTTACTTCTTAGGAATTATTAGAAGAAGAGTTTATATTATTGAAACTTACTTTATTATTACTCTAGTCTCTATAGACTATAAGTAGGAGAAAGATTTTATTTTATTAATATAGATCTATTTAGATTAATATTCTCAGTTTTAGAATATAATTAAAAGTTAATATTAAATTAGTAAAAACTATTTACTACTATAGATTAGTATAGAGATAGTTAAACTTTAGTAAACTATTTTATTAGCTACTATAAAGAAGGTTTGAATCTAAACTACTTAGGAGGCGATAAATTACAGAAAGAAGTTAAGTAGTATATATTACTCTATAATATAGAGGGAACTTTTTAACTAGAGGGATATCTAGATAATTTTAAATTTATTACTCTACTTAGAATAAGTTTATAAGTAGAGCTAGTTAGTCTATTTTATATTAGTAATAAGTTCCTTTAGAATATATAAGTAAGTATACTTATTAATAGTAGTATTTATAATACTGAATATAATATTAATAATTACTAGAGATATTAACTCTTTAATACTAATATTATAGTTTTCTTATACTATTATAGTGGGAACTATTAGGTTAATCTTACTATAGATTAACTTAGTAGCTTTATATTTTATTTAGATCCTCTATAGGGACTAAATAGTAATAATAATTTTATTAAAGAGATTAATAACTTACTGGAGTTCTATAGAGGTATAGGTATATTTAAAGATATTTTTTAGATCTTGAGAGCTAATATCTAGATTATTTTAACTAAATAGTAACTAGATAGGTATATATATAATTTTAGAACTATAGAATAATCTTAAGTTTATATTTATAGTAGGATTCTTAATCCTAAAGAAAGCTTTTAGTATACTAAAGATTTCTAATAATATAGAAATAGGAATTACCTTCTTACTTATAGATAGTAGTTAGCTATTAGTAAAATATTTAGATCTTACTAAATAGTTTATAGTAATCTGCCTTTATGTTTAGTAACTACAGAATAGTATTATTAAAGTTATAGTAAATATTTAGCGTCAGACTTTATAATAATTACTCTTTAGATATTTATTAAAGATTTACAGACTTAATCTATAAAGAAAATAATTAGTATATTATATTTAAGTTTCCTAGATATAATAGAAGTTAATAGGATTTTAATATTACTTAATATTTAGCTACTAAAGCTTAGAATACTTAAACTATAAATAACTTTAAAACTTTATTATATACTAAGGAAGAATATTTATAAATCTGATAAAACTGTAAATATTACTCTAAAATATAATAGAAGAATTTAGTAATATAATTCTTCTAGATAATTAATATAACTTATATAACTAGTTATTAACTAACTATTAAAAATATTAGTTTCTATAGAGTAATTATTACTACTATATCCTGATTACCTAATTAAAATAGATTTTATATCTATTAGATATTATCTAAGAGACTAGTTTATGAACTAATATATAGATTAATAGTAATAGATTTTACAGAATATTCCTTAGGAATCTACTAATTATTCTTTTTCTCACTCTGAAGCTTAGAAAAGATAGTTTTATTTTATATAAAGTTTTAAATAGGACTAATAGGAAAAGGATTATAATAATTAATATTATCTTAAGAGTTGCTATATATAGGAGGATTATTAGTAACTACTACACTCTAGTTAGAGAGAGTTATAATATTATAAATAGATTTCTTTTATTTTAGTTAGACTTATTATATAGAAGCTTAGAATAAGCTTAAGAGAAGGATTATAATAAAATTAAGCTTATAAATAAATCTATTTATATAATATAAGTAATTTTATAAATATAAATAGTAAGGTTTATAATAGATAGATAGAAAAAAAAGAAAAATAACTTCTCTTCTCCCTAGAATTTAAACCTTATTATTTAGATTAGCTTAGCTTTTAGACTACAAATCTGCAAATATAACTCTATATTTTTGAAATATTTTTCTAATATTTTCTATCTGTTTTTACTTCTCTCAGGTTTTATAACTGGGGGTGGTTAGTTAGTTTTAGTCCAGATAGGCTCTCTTAACTATAACCTATTTCACTATAAGTATCTAGACTACTAGTATAGTTATTCTTAATATAGTTACTAATTAGTTAGTAAGTATTTACTATAAAGTTATTAGTGAAACTTTAGTCTTACTTCCTTAGAGAGGTAGAAGTTAAAAAATTATAAGAATATAGCTAAAAACCTAGGTAAGGAAAGAGAAAATAGTAAAAAGTAAGTTTCTGTAGGTTGTAAGATTTTAACTTAGTGTAGCTAATTAGTAGTAACTATAAGAGAGCTTTTATCCTATAAGAAGCTTAGTAAGCTTAGGCTTTATAAGTTATATAATCCTAGCTATCCCAGCTCTCCGTATAGACTATAAAGTATATATCCTTATAATAGGGAAGCCTCACTGAGGGATTATTAACCTCCCAGGTTAATATACTTATAGGAATAATATAGATTAATATATTTATAGTTTTAATCTCTTCTTATAATTATTTAAAGTTTCTTATTTTAACTGCTAATTTAAACTATTATTTTATACTGTTATTTCAACTATTATTTTAACTATTATTTTAATTATTATTTATCTATTATTTTATCTTCACACTCTAAGCTACTACTGAACGGTCAGTAAAGTTATATATTAAGAGTAGCTATATAATATTTATAAGCCTTAGAGCCTAAAGCCTTTAAAGGGGAGGATAATTATAAGAATATATACTCTATAGTCTATATAGAGAGCTGGAATAACTAGAATTATATAACCTATAAAACCTAAAGCTACTAAGCCTCCTATAGGATAAAAGCTTTCTTATAGTTACTACTAGTTAGCTACACTAAGTTAAAATCTTACAATCTATAGAAACCTACCTTTTACTACTTTCCCTTCCTTTACCTAAGCTTTTAGCCACACTCTTACAAGAATATTAAATTTCTCTAGATCTATAATATTTATACTAAATAATATATTTACTATTAGGTTATCTATAATTAATATTTTCTAAATTACTTTTATAAATATTCATTACTTATTTTTTAATAACTTACTTTTAAAGTTAAGTAGTATAATAATATACTTAGAGGTAGAGTAAGTTATATTATTAATTCTCTTAATAGAGATTAATATTATTTAATTCCTAATAGTTAGATTATGAAAATATTTAGTGAGATATATTTAATCTATTAGTATAGTTAAGTAATTAGTATCTCTATAGATATCTAGTTAGTCTTTCTATATTATTAGTAATATATTTAGAGTAATTTAGAATTTTAAGTAGGTTTAAGTGTGAAATCTGAAACTAGTTTCCACCTTAGTTAATATATCTACTAGAGATTATATTAACTTAAGTCTAGTATTTATATTATCTATAATAAAAATATTATAGTTTTTATTATTCTAAATGATATTCTAATGTAAGGTAATATATTTGTAAAGAATATTTCTATTAGGGAAAAGATTCTTATAGATATTATATATTCTGAAAATAGTAATAATTATTATTATTAAGAAATTAGTAACCTTATTATTATTATTACTTATAAAATTAAAAATATCTCCTAGTTATATTTAATTATTTTATACTTTATCTTAGAATATTTTATTATATTACTTTATATAGTTTTTATTCACTAATAGTTACTAATATATATTAGTCTAACTAAAAATATTTTATCTTAATTTATTATTACTTATTATATAATATACTTTACTTTTTATTAGTTATATTAATAGTAATTTATAGTTCTTAGGGATTAGTTTCTAGAGGTTCTGGAGGTTAGTTTTCTAATTATCTATATTCTAGTTAAATCTATAAGATATATATTCTTAAGTATATAAATTTAACTAAGTTTAGTTAGACTGGAAAGTTAAATTTCTTTTTTAGTTAAATTATTATTACTAGTCTCTAGCTTATAATATTCTATTATTAGTAAATTATATTTATTATAATCTATTAGATCTAATTATTATAAATTACCTTTCTAGTTAGTAAGTATAATATAATTTAGATAGAAATTATATCTAAATTAGCTACTAACTTATTATATCTTATTTAGATAGAATTAATATTAAGGAAATTACTCTCTAGTTAATATCTTAAATATAAATTTCTGAATCTATATTAATTATAGGAAACTATCTAAAATAATATCTAATATTAGTAATAAAATTACTAATTTAATTAATCTATTAAAAGATTTATAAATAGCTTTTAACTATCTAAGTAAATTATTAATACTATATATTTTTATATTTTATATCATAGTTTAGATATAGGATAAAATATCCTTCCTATTAATTATACTCTATAGACTATATATTACTTTTTTCTATCTTATTATTATACTACTATAATATAGTTAGAATTATTTTTTAAGTTTAGTAATTATAGTAGAGATTAAGGTTATCTTTCATAACTTTTAGTTACTATTAGATAGAATTTAAGAATACTAAATTAAAGCTAATCTCTAGAGGTATTAAATTTATATATTCCTAATAATATTTTCTTTTTTTATTATAGTAAAGTTATCTAATTTATCTATAAAAATAAAAGTATCTATATAAATTATAAGTTTACTATTTATTATTATTTCTAATTTATTAGAATCTTTAGTATTAAAATTAAATATTCCTATATTTATTAGTCTTAAGTTTATATAGTTTATAATATTATTATTTAGTAAGTAGTTACTATTAGTATTATACTTTCTATTTTAGCTTAAAACTTCTACTATTAGAATAATAATATCCTAAGTAATATTAGTATATTAGTTTACTATTACTATATTTATTATTACTATTACTATCTCTACTATTAATAAAATTATAGTTTTATTACTAAATTCTAAAAGTTAAGATATATTATTCTCACTCTAAGATTATTTAATTAGAATATTAAAGAGATTAGTTATATTAGATATCTATTAAGTATTATTTCTATTATTAAAATTAATTAGACTAATTATTTTATTAATATTGAATAAGAGATTAAGATATTAGAATCTCTCAGTTAGCTATAAAATATCTAATTAGGATATATCCTCTATTAGGAATATTTAAAGTGAGATAATTAGAGTTATGAAGTTATATTAAGTAAAGATTATTATTTTATAATATTAATTATATATTATAGATTATAATATCCTCTTAGAATTCTATTTAATAGGAAATTAAATATATAGATAAGATCCTAATAGTTATATTAATTTTTTAAAAATATTTATAATTTTCCTTATATAGCTAAAATTATTATTATTAATTACTTCTATATAAGTAATATCTAAATAATATATAATATATTCTAATTTTCTCTTTAAATTAAAATTAGATATTAATAGTTAGTAATTAGTTATAGGAGGTTAAAATAAAGTAAACTATAATATAATATATTTTAATATTATAGTATAGAGTTTAAAAAAAATAGAATTAATAACTAATTAGCTATTAATTAATTGAAAATAACTTTTTGATAGATATTTAGTCTATAGATTATTATAAGTTATATTACTAACTATAAGCTATATTAGTTATTATAATATATAGATATAATCTATAGGTGTAATCTGTATAGTTTATCTATCTGAGCTAGTGGGCCTGGTGCCCCAATACAGGCGTGGTCACCTGACCACCACCCAAGGTGGTGTGTGCTACAGCTACGCAGGCTCCGCTCAATTACAGCCGAGTCGACCACAGCCAATCAGAGGGGCCGGAAGCTGCTATCGTTTCCTGTAAAGAAGCTACGCAGGCTCCGCTTAATTAACGGAGCGGCCCGGGGACGACCCGCCGCAATTCTCAGGTGACTATTTTTGGCACGGGCCTATATTAGGTCAGCCTGGGATATACAAGTAGGAGGCACCTTCTGAGCCACAGTAAAGGTAGTTAGATTAAGCCTTCCCACCCTCTTTTGTGATCTTCAGCCGATGGCCTCACTTCACAACAACAATGGAGCAACGAACAATAGAGTTCTTAAGCAAGTAAGTACCACTTCAGGCAACAACTCGGGCGACCAGAATACTCTCTCTATGGAATTGAGAAACAATGAGAGCTTCACCAACGCTGTTGCCACGACACGTCTCATTTTCAAGTCCTCGACTACACGCCGACATGAGGGCTCAGACACGCAGCGTCGAGGGGAGATGAGATGGACGAGCACGTATGTACTTGAGCATAATGTCGTTCTTCTTGCAAAGTACCTTATAATCGATGGAATGCAAGGAGGTGAGCAGCCGTCTTGGACAAACAGCTCCGCAGCTATGCTATAGTACCTACTGCGTAAACAAAGTACCGGCGAGAGAGTATTCCCCAGAGAGTGAATCAGACCAACGTAGCACGGAGGGAGAGTTAACGTATCCGGGCAGACAAAAAGAAACGGACATAGCCGACAACAAGGTTCACAGCAATGACTATGCCGGAACTTGCAAATCGACCTTTGGAGAGGACGTTGGCAGTATAATTCGAGAATTAAATTGAGTAGTGCAAGTAAGCGTGCTATTCACTGTTGAGCTCCTCTCTGCACCTACATAATCATGGGCAGTCTCCGCGGCACGCCTCTCGACGCGGCGCCTTCACCACGCTCGTTCCGCAGCCACTCGTTCCCATCGTCCAGACCATGAAGCCCGCCCTCTTGGCCGTCCTGGCCGCCGCAATGATGCCCTCTCCTTCCCCGACGCCAAGCCCCCGCCAATACGGCCTAAGCAGAGCGGCCGCGACCTCGGGGAGATTCTCAGCGTCAAGCAGCAGCGCGGCGGCGGCGGCGGAGAGCTGGCCCGGCGCTTGTACAACCCGGACCCCGTGAAGATGGAATTCGAAATTCCCAAGATATATGAAAAGGGCACGAGGGTCATACAGTTCAGCTTGTTCGGGGTGCACTGCAGCGTCACCACGTCCGCGATGGGCAACATCCAGTTCAGTCTCCACAACCTGTCCCAGAAGAGGATCGTGTGGGTGATTGAGAACCACGCCCCCGGCCGTCCCGACTTTGACTCTGATGAGTTGCATTATGGATACAAGCTTATTTTCCCATGGGACCTGTCCTCCCGGCCCGGCGACCCCTGCGTGATCCTCTTGGACTTTGTGGATAGAGACGGAGGCACTCTTCTGGGACGGGGGTCATGTCAGAGGGGCGTCGCAGGTGGTGCTGAAATATTTACAACTAGACCTCACATCCGCATTCTGATGTTAGCTATCGACTGTCGTTCGTAGTGTAGGTTGTCGTAAAAGGTCTAAAGAGGAGGGAGAAAGTCCGCTAGAAGTCACGGTTTCTGGCAAAACGGACGAACCATCTTGACACTCCAGCCCCTTCGAGCCGAGAAAGTCGACAAGCGTGCTTTCAGTAGCAAAAAAAAAGTCCATTTTTTAGCCAGCTTGAAAACAATCTCCAAGTCATATTTCTTGTAAACGCAGACCTTGCCGTTAAGTCTAGCTCGGCTCGGCGCGTAATTACGTCACCGCGGGCATCCAGACCAGACCAGTCCCCGACTTTCAGACGGCGGCAAGAAACATGCTACTAGCAAGCCGGATATCCATGCCGAAAGGAGGAAAACTAACATGACGGGCATCTACTGCACCTGAAGTCGCACGATCCCAAGTAATCTCTCTGGGCAACCGGGAGCCCAATTTTAAGTATGGCAACCGTTGGAAACCCTGTGATTGAGCTCTGTACAGTACCTGTTGTCGGGAACGACTTCGTGGCGCGGGTTCTGGTGGACAAGATGGCCACCGAGGCGTGTTGATGATTATATGCAGTTTCGGTCCTGTGTTGCTTAGCACTATTGGGTGTGCTTTGGTTTATTTGTTGGTGGTCAGTTTCCTCGTGCTTCTGGAAATGTAGCGAGGCAGTACGGTAGTAAGATAAGATTATACCTAGTTTACATTATCAATCTTCATCAGCAAGTCTGGATGACTTTATGTATGGACTATTACAGTTTTTTCTTCCTCTTCCCAAACTCCTCCTACTGGAGTAACTAAATGTGTACTAAACTGTAGTTGATTATAGCAAGCAGTTAAATAAACCATAATGAGAATACTCTTATGTTCAGCCCCCTACGAAGCACGCAGTCTTACACAATACCAGGTAACAGATCTATGTAATACAAGAGAAACGTACTTACGCACTGTAGCCTATACGTGTCTGCAGGCAAGTGCAGTAGAAAAGGACCCGGTGGTTCTCTGTATACGGCTATAGGCTTACAAACCATCGTTCAAATTGTAATTCTACACGATAGTTCCTCCTAAACCTAAAGTCTCAGTTAAAGAAGCTCTTTCTGTTGACAAGGTAGCAAAGTTTCCTCATAGAGGATATAATATAGTTTCTTTCAAGCAAAAATGGGTTGAAACTATCCAGGTGACGATGAGTTGACTATATATATTTTACTATTATATACCCACACAGTACCGGACGAAATGTAACAACTTCTATATTCAGGGACTATAATCTCTTTAAAAACTTGGTTTAGCATAGTACCCAGTCCCAGCACCCAGACATCTACCCAATTCTCCAACGGAACCTCACAAAAGCTCATGACGACCTTTCCCACTACTCATGCTCGTCGCAAGCTCAACCCACGTTAATACTACAATATCACGTGAACCGCAATTCCTCGGGACAACACGGTGGATGCCATTATCCGTCGGGTGGCAGCTTTCATAATCGCAGTGAACGAGTTTCTGTTTGTGACAGTCTCGCTCTACTGTTGTATGCTCTATTACATCCAAATAGCCACGGGGGCTCCATGTAGCCAGGATAGATCTATCCGCTGGTATCAACAGCACCATTATCTTCAACACGCCATATATACCATTACCCCCCACCACTTGTTCACGAATCCCTCAACCCGCCTCATTCACACGCCCTGACCTCTTGACAGCCTCCCCCTCCCCGCCCCTCGCCCTCCCCATCTCCGCCTCGCTCTCCGCGCTCCCCCCGAGAACCCCCTCCGCCCTCCCTTCGCCACCGAACCTCGCCTCCTCCGACTCGTCCCCGTCCCGACCACCGCCATACGTACCACCCACGCTCTCCATCGTAAACGGCGAGGCCGTAGGCCCGTCCAGGACACCCAGTTCCTGCGCCGTGAACCACCTCGGCAGCAGCCACGCGCGGACGGGAATCAGAAGCATGATGAAGACGGGGAAGCCGACGGCGGCGACGGTCTGCGTAATGGCAAACGTGGCGCCGAAACCGACCAGCTCGACCGCCACAAAGGCCCACACGGCCGCGCGGCGACGGACCTGATGCAGCGGATGCGAACGCGGCGTCAGCGAGCCGTCGCGCACGAGAAACAGGATCTTCTGCGTGATTCCGTTGCCCTGCAGCGCCTGCACGCCCATGATGAAGAACAGACCGGCCAGCACGCCGTGCGGGATGAGGTGGACGACGACGAGGAGGGGCCCTGTCATGGTGCCGAGGGTGAGCAGGCCCTGCGCGAGGTTGGACACGCGCTGCTCGACGACGTGGGACGCCTTGGTGACGTATTTGCCCTTGAAGTCGCCCTTTTCGTCGAGTTCCGCTTCGGGTTTGGTCACGGTCAGGGATTCCGTGTGGAAGGGGGCCTGCGGGATGAGGCCGTTGGGGAAGGGCAGCCCGAGGATGCCGGCGACGCCGGTGGTGAGGCCGAGGAGGAAGAGGTCCCAGTGGAAGCCGGCGGGTTTCTTGAGGGGGTACTCGGTGCCCTGGGCGATGAGGGACGAGACTGCGGATGTTGGTTAGCTGGCTGTTTGTTTCTTTTTTTTTGGGGGGGGGAGATGATGGGAGGAGGAATGCGAACCGTTGTGATCGAACCAGAAGAGAATCGTCAAGAGAATGGCAAAAGGCAGGGCGAGGAAGATGTCCCCGACGGGAAGGTTCCAAAAGTCGACGAGCCAGTTGCGGTCCGCCGTCGGCATAAAGGCGATACCCGTCGGGAGCACCTCGAGGTGGATGGGTTTCATCCGGCCAATGTGCACGAAACCGGTAAAGAAGACGAGCGTCAGCGGCGTGCCGTAGTCCTTGAGGAAAGTCCGCACGTGGTGGTGGAAGAGGCTGCCGCTGCCGACGCCGGCGCAGATGTACGCCACGATGAAGACGAGCAGCGAGGCGACGATGGACAGGTAAAAGGGTTCGGCGTCACCCAGTCGATCCAGAACCTGGATGCCCTTCTGGATGTAGATGCAGGCCACGTAGAAGCCAAATATGTCGCAGGGAAAACGGGTGACGTAGCGCAGCCAGTTGCACGAGTTGGTGACGGCGAGAATCCAGTGCAGCACGAGAGACCATCTGCTATTGTGAGTCGGCGTCGCAAACAAGGACGGGACGGAGTGAAACCCACAACCCGATCCAGCACATGAAGGCCAGATAGTTGACGCCCGTCGGCTCCATGATGTCGTAGACGGTGTAGTTGAACACGGTAATGGGGCCGGTGACGCCCACGATGACGAGCGGCTGGCAGGCGAAAAGAGCAAAGACGACGGCGCCCAGGACGGAGGCGAGCAGGACCTCGTTCACGCCGTACGACGAGCCGGTGCTCGTGAACATGTCGAGAGAGAAGGCCAGTGCGGGTAGGATGCTGCCCAGTGTCAGTCCGACGGTACGCGATGTGATGGATGTTGCAAAGCAGTGCACTTGTACAAGAGAAGAGGGAAGACGTACTTTGCAAAATACATGTAAACCGTGGCGGGGACGACGCGATAATCCCACGCGTCTGTGAAGTCGCTGAGATAGAAGGGCGCTCGGCGACGGACATCGTTGACCATTCCCCGGAACAGGCGTATCTTCCACCAGCCGGCGCGGCGGGACGCTTTGGATCGACTCTTGCCATTACGGCTCGTCGGCGGTATCCTGTCGTCAGGATGCGGTCCTTGGGGCAGGACGGACTTTTCGTCCGTGTGGGGTGGTGGTGCCATGGTTGAAAGCCAGGTGACCTGAACGAGACAGAAACTTGCAACGCAACGAGCAAACGCACAAGGAGGATGCAAAAGCAGGACAAGGAAAACAAATCAACGAGACAGGTAATGTGCTGTTGTATATATGACCATGTCGATGTGATACTCAACTCCTTCTAATCAAGTGGCGAACGAGGGTGGTGAGAGGTAGAGAACCCAAGCTCCTTGATTAGCCCAGACAGCAGTCGAGGAGGTGGGTGGTTGTGGTTGTATTTAACATGTGTGAAGCTACCTGGAACTGGACTAGACAAGGCAAGCCAAGGTGAGGTGAGGTACCTCGCCGGGGTTGTGTTGACAAACGAGACGCCGTCGACGATGGATGTGAACCCGCAGGATACGGCAGAGAATTGAATTGCAAGGGCACGAACCGGGTGAAGGAGACGACAATCGCTATAATAAACTGCGAACCGGGACGAGCAGTCTTGTGCTCTGTGATTGGCAATCGAGAACTCTCTCTCTCTCTCTCGGCGCAGGGCCCCGCCCGACTGGAACTCTGACTAGGTTTAACAATTTCGGCCGTCGTCATGTTACCTCATGACTGATCAGACCGAAGAGTTCGACACGGCAAACTGGCTAAAGTGCATCGTCGGATTGAACGTGGGAAAAGTAGCTGGCTGTACGATGAGAATCGAAAGGAAACGGGCAATGACGACAAAGTCATAGTGAATCCGTCACCGCTTCCGAGTCAAGCCTCTTTTGTCCTTTGCCACGTGCATGGCGTCAGATGGCCGATGTTCATGCGCCGGCAATTTTCCGCCAAAAAAAAGAAAAAAAAAAGCAGGTCGAGGCCGACGGGATGTTTGATTGGCTCGCCGTCGGAGAATCTGCTCGGGCAGAAAGATGCAGCTGCCAATCCTCACCACCACCTGACAACTGTCCAATCACACGCATTTTTCCTGGATTTGGGGTCCACTTGGAGGTCTCGATTCCCAGCTGTTCATTTCTCTGGCCTGGATGCGGAGACAAGGAGGGCTCTCTGTCTCTCTAAGATCAGACGTCCATTAACTATAAAGCTCGCTCGTGCACACTGGATGCGACAGTCATCGTTTCCATGCAAGTAGGTTAGGTAGAGCGGCAGAAATAATCGCCACTTCGAAACCCTGATTCTGACCTCCGGTCTGCTGTCGTGGTAAAACGGTAGGCATACTGTTGACTTGCCGTACGGACGGACGTACACACCAATTTTTATTTCCATAGCACCATAGCACACAGCCGAGACATCACTGGCGTCGGATGCCCATGAAAGATGTACCGAAGCGATGAGTGAACTTAGCTGCCGGGGGAATAGCCCGCCTACTGCAGACCAGACAAGCCATTAGTAGTAGCATTAGAGGAAATGCCGAGATTTGCCCGGGGGTAACAACGAACAAATGCCACTTGTACGTGTGCTGAGCACACCGCATGGATGCTCGCCACACAAGTAAACGTCTGGAACCCTTTGCAGGGCAATGGTATTTTTAGAGAGTCAAGCTGGTGTATCTACAATCCTACAAGTACAATAAAGTCCGTCTACTCCCGCCCGCAGTGGTCATGCCTCTGCTCTGTTAACACAGCGCCGAGATGGCAGAGTTGAGAGACCTTTCCCCTTTTTAGACTAATAATAAAACCGCTTGCCACGCTCTCGGTCAGCTCGCTAGGGGCGACGAATCCCTGCTATCAACAACAGACCCCCCACAGACAGCCCCTCGAGTCTAAACCCCAAGTCACGGCAACACTCAGACGGCCACCTCGTTACCTCGACTCGCCTCCCTTCTCCACGCTCTTGAATGTTGGTGTGGGTCCAACCGGAGGCTGCTCAGGGGGGCCGTCGAGCTCCTCGGTAGGTGGCGGCGGCGGCGCGCTCTTCTGTCCTTGTCCGCCGAAAAACTTTTCAAACTCCTGCGGGTCGCCAAAAGGCCTCGGTCCCAGGATGCGGACGAGGTCGTCACGCACGAGCATCTCCTTCTTCAGGAGCTCCTCTGCCACGAGGCCAACCTCGTGCTTCTTCTCCGTCAAGAGCTCGCGGCACTGCTTGTACGCATCGTCCACGATCCTGTGCACCTCGGCGTCGATGGCTTGCGCCGTCGCCTCGGCAAACGGCTTCTGGATCGTGTTCGGGTCGTCGTCAAAGTGCAGCGGCCCCACCTTCTCTGACATGCCCCACTGTGTCACCATCTTGCGCGCCATCTGCGTGACCTTGCGGAAGTCGTCGCTGGCTCCCGTCGTCACTGTCGGGAAATGCAGCTCCTCCGAAATGCGTCCTCCGAGCGTCATGGCCATACGGTCCATCAGCTGCTGGACCGTCATGAGGTAGGCGTCTCCGGCGGGAAGATACTGGGCGTAGCCCAGGGCACCCTGACCGCGGGGGATGATGGAAACCTTGAGGAGAGGGTCGGCGTGCTCGAGGAACCAACCGCAGATAGCGTGGCCCGCCTCGTGGTAGGCCACGGTGCGCTTCTCCTTGGGGTTCAGCACGAGGGACTTGCGCTCGAGACCTCCTATGACACGCTCGATGGCTTGCTCAAAGTGGATCATCTCCACCGACTCGGCGTTGGCACGCGCAGCTGTGACATGTTAGCCATCCGGTCGTCGACGTCGTCGAGGTGTGCCAATGAACTTACCAATCAGAGCTGCTTCGTTGACGGCGTTGGCAATGTCGGCGCCCGAGAAGCCGGGCGTGAGTGTGCCCAGCCTGCCAGTAAGATGCTCGAGCTCCTCGTTGGTGACAATCTTGGCCAGGTGCACCTTGAAAATCTCCTGACGACCCTTCATCGTCGGACGGTCGATGAAGATGTGCCTGTCGAAACGGCCGGGACGCATGAGGGCCTTGTCGAGGATGTCGGCTCGGTTGGTACCGGCGAGGACGACGACTTGTTCCTGAGTGTTGAAGCCGTCCATCTCGGTGAGGATCTGGTTGAGGGTTGCCTCGCGCTCGTCGTTGCCGCCCATGCGGTTGCCCTCCATTCTGGATCGACCAATGGCATCGATCTCATCAATGAAGATGATGCAAGGCGCGTTCTTGCGAGCAGTGGCGAACAGGTCACGCACTCTGGAGGGGCCGACACCGACGAACATCTCGACGAACTCGGATCCGCTGACGCTGAAGAAGGGAACGCCAGACTCGCCCGCCGTGGCCTTGGCAAGCAGCGTCTTACCAGTACCCGGGGGTCCGGCGAGGATGGCACCGCGAGGAATCTTGGCGCCTAGCCTCTCGAAGCGCTCGGGGGTCTTCAAGAAACTGACAAACTCCATGATCTCCGTCTTGGCCTCGTCCATACCGGCCACGTCGTTAAACTTGACCTTGATGGCTGTCTCGTGGTTGAAGCGCTTCGCCTTGCTCTTACCGAAGCCGAACATCTGGTTGCCACCTCGTCCGCCCATAGACTTGGTCGTGTAGTACAGCAGACCGACGAGCAGCAAGGTGGGCCCAAAGGCCATGACCAAGGGCATGATGCCGCCTTCGCTGGCGTAGCTGACGGGGATACGCTCCGAGGCTGGGATCCCAAGCTCGTTCTGAGCATCTTCGAGCTGCCTCTCGAACATTTCGAGCGAGCCGATCGAAAAGTAGTACGCCACGTTGGGGTTGACTCCCTCATTGCCGGCGTACACCGACTGCACCGCTTCCTTGTTCAGCTCCACGCGGACACGGCCAGACGTCTTGATGACCACCATCTTGTTCACGAGGCCCTTGTCCAAGAAGTTCCTACGCAGCTCTTGCCAGGTAATTTCCCTTTCCGAACCGAAAAACAGGCTCTCGACAAAGGGCAGGATGACAGCCCAAGCGATGGCGGCGATAACAAGGTCGCCAGTGCTGAATATACCAAACACCCATTTCTTATTAGGGCCACCCTCGTTGGGGTCAGCGTTGTCCTTGCCGTCCTTCTTCTCCTTGCCGTCCTGCTTCTCCTTGCCCTGTTGGGCCTCCTTGGAGCCGTCATTCTCCTCTCTGCCGGCTTCCTCTTCTCGCCGCGCCAAAAGTGTCGCCTCGTAGTCGGAAAAGCGCTTCGCAACTTGCGTCGTGACGCGGAGAATCTTGGTGACGTCGGACAGGCTTAGGCTGTTGTTCTTTCTGGAGAGCATTACCTCCTTGAGCTCGGCGGGAGCTCCCAGCAGCCTAATCTGCTCAATGCTTTTGACGAAAAACTCTTTCTGAAACTTGGGAAGACGAGTATCTTCTGCCATGTCATGCATCATCTTCAGCTCCTCTTCGGTCAGGTAGACCCAGCCCTCAGGCAACGGCCACGCCTTCCGTATTTCTTCCTCTTCCGCGGCTCGCAGTTTCTCCGGATCCTCCTCCTTTGACGGTTGCTTCTCGTTCTTGTCATTCTTCGGGTCGTTCTCGTTGTTTGGGGGTTGTTGGTTATTTGTCGAATAGAATCGCGAACGATAGGCCGCCAGCGGTGCTTGCGGTCTGATTCGGGCTAAACTTGCCGGCTGGAACCTCATTCGTGTGATGGGCTGCTGCGCGATCCTGGCAGCGCGCGCGAGCTGCGCTGACTGGCGCAGAAATCTCGCCATGATTTGTGTGTATATCTCTAGAGAGGATGAGGCGGGACAACCGGAGCCAAGCTTGATAAGTGATCACCGCGTGTAGCGATGCTACCTCATTGAGACACCTTGCTAAGTGCCGGGCGTCGGTGGAAAGAAACGAAGGATGATCCGGCTGCGCGTCTGAAGAGATAATGGCACCGTCCACGAAATAATTGGAGCGGTGGTGGCAGCAATTGGCAATACGATGATGTATGTTGGTAATCCAACAAAATGAGCGCACGATGGCAAAGCTCCCCAGCCATGAATCATTGCCCCGTCGCCATTATTAGTGCACAGCCGAGATTTTAGCGTCCACGTGACCCGCAAACTCCGTCCGCCGGGTCCGTTCCTACCCTGGAACCGTTACCTAGGTGGTCTCTTGCCACGAAAGGCCTTGTTGCCACGAAAGGCCTTGTTGCCGCAAAAGCCGATGATGCCTTACACTATCCACGCAGTAGGCTTCCTTTCGTTGACGCGGACTGTTCAAGTGCAGAGCTTTGACAGGCTTAGCAAGTGCGACATATTAGACAGCTTTCTGAGTCATCCTTGCCACGTATCACCATCTTGACAAGTGATTATCTTATCCAATTCATCAGAAACGAAAATCTCTCACGTTTATCTCCGTACCACTAAAGATGACCGTTTTGAGAAGTATCTATCTTCCATATTACTTGGGGTGTCCACCACTCTATGGCAGTATAAATCATCATCGTAGTTGCCACGGCTGGCAGGTGCCCTTAGCCACAGTCCGTGTAGCTTATCTCGTAATTGTACATGCATCCATCCAATCGTCGTTAATCGTCTCATATGTCCACAACCACCCATATTCCAATCCGGCGGCCTTTTCAATCCCCTTACATGGACTCTTGTTGCACCTTTCAGCAAGGATATTATTGATGCATCAACCAACGTTTCCATTCTCAACCGTCGGGTACGCACCGCCGCTCATCTCGGCCCAGTCCCAGTCCAACGTCATCGGTAGTGAAAACAAGTCCTGCGGCAGTAGGGGCTGTTGATATGACGCGCCTACATTCACTGTTGGCGAGCGTGCGTTGTTGGGCCCGGCGAAGCCAGTCATCTCAGCAAAGCTACCAAAGTTGCCGGCGTCTGGCATGGGGAATTCTTGTGGCCAACCCGCCGAAGGAAGTGCAGGCGACGGCTCTCGCATAGACGTAGTCGTCATGGGGCTGAACTGCTTCCTTCTATTGGCTTCGCCGTTGAAGTCTGGGGAAAGTTGGCCGTTCGAAGCTGCGGATCTCGCTGCGGCCGTGGCGGCCTGAGGCGTCGGCGTCGGCGTCGTGGCAGATACCGGCCGAGGAGTCTGTGTGGCTGCCGGGCTTGACGAAGTCTTTGGGGCGGCGTCGCTCTTACGCTTCCGACGTGAAGATTGCTCCTTCTCCGACTTTTCAATCACGAGCTTAGCGATCCTCTCAAACTCGGAGCAGACGCCTAGCATCCGGTGAACACCACCAGTTTCGGTTTCTTGTCCCAGCAGTGATAAGAAGCTGACAACGAGGTTCATCAACCTGGTGTCGGATTTGGCACGAGGATCCAGCGGGTTCTGGAGGATATTCCCGAATAAGGTCATCAATGCCGAGACGGGGAAGTACAGAATGAGCCTGTGCGATTGTTAGCTGGGAATGTCGCATGGAGACTCGCTATTTCGTTCAACTCACCATACACTCGACGAGTCCCCTTGAGGCATGTACTTCAGCAGCGAGATTGACGCTCGTGCTGCAGCAGTGCAGAGAGCTGCGGACGAGAAAACCCTGGGGTTCAAGGGCTTCGCGTTGAGTCCCTGAATAGCGTAGTTGGACAGCCGACTTGTCCAGTAGCCGTGGTGAACCGACATGCGGTGAATCGTGGTCAGGCAATTGTAGTATGTGAGGTGGAGCATGACAACGTGCAGTATCAACGGCGTGTGCGATGCCTGGATCTCGTGCTCCGGCCTGAAGTCGATGGGGATGCTGTCCTTCCACTCTTCAAGCTCCTGGTCGAGCTCTCCAATGGTATTGAGAAGTTCGCCGCTAGACTGCTTCGTTGCCTTTGTCGAGTACAGTCGGGAGTACACCTTGCTTTCAATTGTCGCAAACTCGCACATGACACGGAACAGGTTCATCTTCCCCCTTCCTTCCGCCAGCGGGATATTGCCGATGTTGTCTTCAGGATCGGCGTCCGGTAGTTCGACGTTCATGTCGTCGTCGTCCTGCGCCGGAGGCCGGCCCGCGCGTAGACACAAATCCTTGTCGAGCATGTACGCGATCCAGAAAACTCTCTTCCGCTGTTCGATTTCAATAGGATTCAGGTTGAAGCCAGTACCCTTCTTGTGGAGACCGATGCTGTGCGAGAGGCGGATGGCGGTTGCAATGAGCACGAACGTTGGCTGCGGGTTCGGGGTTCCCTGCATGAACAGGGCCATGCCGAGCAAGGCCTGCACGCTCAGCAGATCAGTGTTGCGCATCGTCAACTCGGCAAACGTCCCCAGTGCGTTCTTCATGTAGCCCCAGGCCTTTTCGTCTTCCTCCTGCGACACGAGGTTGCTCATGACACGCAAACGGTGGGCGAATGCCAGCGCGCAATTCAGACTCGCCCACCACCCTGTACCCTCATAAGGGTCGTCCGAGTACTGTCGTTCTACCAAATGCATGAAGGTGGGTTGGTGGAAGAGCGGAAACATGCAGTTAAAGTTCTCGAAATAGTCCTTGAGCAGAGACAATGCCTCGTGCTTTGGAGGAAGGGGCCGAAAGACGGGGCGGCGGAACAGGTCATTGAAGACCTCGGGCTTCCATGCAGTCCATTTGTGATCATCAATGGACACCTCGGAAATCATCTGCTGGAACGAGTTGTCCCCCGTCTTCTCCTTCACCCACTGGATGCCCTTGGGGGAGAAGATGGAGAATCCAGACGAGGAGCCAATGTACCGGGTCTCTCCACTCTGGTTTGTAACCAAGGAGCACATCATTTCTGACAGAGCTTCGACCTCTTCCTCGGTCTTCTCGGCCTCCACAGAAGAGTTGCGCCTTTCCGTCTCTCTAGGCTCCTTGTGAGGATCCTTGGCCGGTTCAGGTGAGGTGATGGCACTATGCGGGGTCGACTCAGTCGCGTTTTGACCGGAAGTGGCCTGCGATGGTGATGTCGGGTTGGACGTAATTTGGGAGGCTTGTCTCGACTGCTGGTGCTTCTCCGCCAGACGCTTCTCTAACGTGCCCAGGTCCGTTTCACCGTTGTCGTCCTCGTCGAGCAGTCCTGTCATTGTTAGCTTCTTGTACAACGCATCACTCGGCAGTCCGCAGGAGGCTCACCTGAAAGTCGCAAGAGGTTTTCCATGCGACCAAGTCGGTTCTCCAGTCCTTCAATGTATTTGGCACTACCGGCATGTTAGTTGATTAGAGCGGAATCGCCCATTTGCAATCCACCTACCCCTTTGGTGGATTCCGCTTCTTCTCGACCTGGGTAAAGACACAGTCCGTCTTGTAGTTTGTGCAGTGACTACACGCAGGCAGCTTGCCGTCGCACTTGATCTTCTTCTTGCGGCACATGTCACAAGCCTGGAGACACAGGTCGTCGCATGAGCATTCGACCCACCAGTACACGACAGCACGGGGCGCTTACCCTAGCAATCCTCCTTCTCTTCGCCTCGTTGGCATCATCAAGCAGGGTGGACGGATCTCCAAACATGTGGGCAGCCAGGTCGGGCGGCAAGTGTTGGACGGGGATGCCGTCGGCGGTGTAAGCTCCGAAAATCTGGGGCGGCTGGTTCATCAGGGGAGGCGGGTGCCCCATGTGATGAGGCATCTGGAAGCCCATGTGATCCATGGTGGGCATATACACCGGAGCAACCGGGAAGCGCTGTCGATGTCTTGGGATTCGCGGTTTCCACGCGAGTCGAGGCCGTGGCCGTGGCCGTAGCTGCTGTCGCAGTCGCAGTCGGAGTGCAAGTCGCAATCGAAATAATGCTCGAGCTTCGGGCTGACCGGAATATCGAAGAGCTTCGCGTACTCAAATAGGCGTTGCGCGCACGTAAGTTAGGTAGCAAAGAGTCCCGAGGCGGAGGTGAATGGCGATGACTGAACGAGGTCTCCTGAGGAATAAAATCGGAGGTGAGTGAGCCTGTCACCGATTTTGCAAGCAGACAGCGGGTAGAAAGTAGCGCGAAGAATGTCTTTGTAATTCGCTCGGCAAGCTGGTGGCTGAGTCGAGCTCCTTAACGCCGAGATGTCTGGGGGTCGCGGCGTCGTGTCTGGGGGAGAAACTGGCTAGCTACTTTTCGCCAGGCACAAGCAGCGGTGCGGAAACAGCCGGCAGACGACAGCCGGTCGGGAGTGGGATCTACTTCTGTGTGCTGCGTACTGCAAAGGCTCGAGCTGGTGAAGAGTGGTGATGATGGCTCTTGATACCGTAGACACGACCGATATAAGGTGAAGGGATTGTGGGCGATTCTCGCAGATAATGGCCCGGCCAAAACAGAGCTGACGAGCGCGGCCGGTGAGAGGAAGAGAGC
The DNA here is from genome assembly GCA_001693025.2 of Colletotrichum lindemuthianum. Taxonomy (NCBI): domain Eukaryota; kingdom Fungi; phylum Ascomycota; class Sordariomycetes; order Glomerellales; family Glomerellaceae; genus Colletotrichum; species Colletotrichum lindemuthianum. Next base: position 79,961 of record MASP02000140.1, on the reverse strand, counting down.
TTCGGGATATGATCAAAGTCACTTGCTCAAGTCCAGAGTTGAGGCGGAGTCCGGAGCTGGATTGCGTGGAAATGTTAGAGGTCGATGACTCGACTGTCGCGCCGCGGAATCAGGATGGTGTGAGTGAGCAGAGTAGGAAGGGGTATCACGTTCGGACGCTCGAAAGGATTGACTGGAAGGAAGGAAGGAGGAACGGAATTCCCAAAAAGAGGTGTTCGGGGGAGGAGATGGGAAAACATATGGTTAAAAAGATGGGATGGGCGGAAGTCGTTGAGTAATACGATGTATTCGATGGGATACACAGGTTGGAGCATGGCACAAGACCATGGCAAGGCGGTATCACATAACCGAATAAATCCTCCCATCTCTAACGCTGTCTGTACCTTAACTCCTGAGACTTTGATGTGGTAGACCACTTCACGCCGAGGGTGAGGGGGGCAAAAAGCGTTACAGAGTTGCAGACCTTGTCCGTCAGTGTGTCTGCAGTGTGGCATTGGCCAGCGGGGCCAGCGGGGCACAGCGTGGCCTGGCACCCTGGGCACCTAGCTGACTGGGGTGGCGCCTGTGGCTTCTATTGCGTACCCAAGATACACTGCTTGAGTCTTGAAGCTGGCACGGCACAACGCGGCACAGCGCAAGCCTTGGGGTTTGTGGAGGGGGGGTGTTCACGGTGGGCAGTCGATTGTCGCTGTCATGGACATGGATGTGGTCTGGTGCTCCCGCGCGGTGCCCCAAGTTCACCGAGCAGCTTAATTGTGAGAACTCGGTCGCAATGTAGGTAAGCTAGAAGGTTATTTCTGACAGTCCTAGGTGGTGATTGTGTGTGCCTCCTAGTATCCTCAAGGGTAGAATGAGGGGAGGGAATGCGGAGCTGAGGTCGAGGGAGAGCGGACTCCACCAATAGGCCTGAGGTACGTAATTACTGCTTATCGAGCCTTACGATTACGTGACAGGGATATAATCTGTAGCAGGAGACATCTGGAGGAACGTACCCATCTTTCAACAAAACTTCCTTGGGACAAGAGCAGCGATACTGTCCAACGTCTCTGCCAAGTCAGGCTCGAGCTCTCTCTTCCAGCTCTTGCAGCTGTTGCAGCAGCTCTCTCCCCTGGACTGCCGGAAAACGACGTGCTGTGCCAGATTGCCCACCATACATGCATGCCTTCCTTACCTACTGGCACTGTGTCGTCGTCGTTGGGAGGCGCTCCTCTGGCCACAGCCGCGGTAATGCACATGCGCATCCACAGCCGCTCCGTCGGGGCAGATCCAACCACCCACTTGGGACGCCATTTCATCCTCGTCTGGGACTGCCTCAAAGCCGGAAGAGTGGCTCTTCTTGAGACACTTCGCATACTTGTCTTGCAATTACTCGTGCTCTATCTTACAGTACTTGCCTGGTGTCTGCCGCCTGGCAGGTTCGCTTGGTATAGTACTTGGTATACGGCAGTGAGCCCGATTCGCCTCCTCTTCCAATACGTGAGTTCTACCCCAACGGCCCAGACGAAGGCGCGAATGGATTACTTGCCTTTCTTCTGTCTAGTCAATTCCTTCCTTACCCATCTCCCGGCTACTGATAGCTCTGCTTGCCAACAGAGACCCATCTCCAGCTGAGACCCAGCTGGGACTGGGTGAAAGCGAATGCACTGTAACGAAATAGAAGTACCTCAACGTCGACTCTGACTCTGGCCAGTCTTCCTCTCTCGAGTTACACTCCGTCTACATCGTCCCAACTTCACAGTTCCACCTCAAGTCCGTCCCTCGCTTACTGTTGCCCCCCCTAGATTCACGAACCACGATGCAGTAGTTGGACAACGTTGTGGCTAGCCATGCGGGCACCGGAGGATGAGATCACGGATCTGGATCTGCGCCAGTCAAGCTTCGCCTCCACACGTCAAACTACGCGACGTACCCCGTCTGTCACTGGTCCTTGGTTCTGGCGCGACAACATGCGAGAGGAATCGACCATAAGCCAATTTTGCTCTGCTCAGTACGGATACAGCTTGACAGGTCCCCGTCGACAGCCCGTGCGGCGCTCTGCGGACCGCATCTCATACAGTCACCCCTCCCCTTGCATGCTGCTTTTTGCGCGCATCTGGATGTCTACCTTCCCAGCTTTCGACCTGTTTCAATACCCCATCCGGCTTTCACTAACCAAAGAACATGTGTGATCCATACGGTGCTGCGTGTATGACTCGAACAAGCCCTTCGAACGCAGTTCATACCAACATGATGACCTCTTGCTTTCACTCGTCAGACGAAGCTTCTGCTCGTGCTTGATAAGGGACGACGCTAGGACAAGGGCTGCTTGACTCGACAGACAAGCAACTCGACTACTGTTACAGTACGGATACCCTTCCACAGCACAAAGTTAACAAGCGAAACCTCGCGGCTCGGCTCTGGGCTGCCCAACATTATGCAAAGATTTTCCACAAGCTTGCTCGAGCCTGTCACTAATCCAGGCTTTATCGCTGGCGGCTCGAGACCAGATCCCATCAATAGGCTTGCCATTGATTCTCCTGAAGCTATGGTAATAGCTTGTTATCACATCGAGGCACACGATCACGCCTTGATGATTAATCAGCTCATACACTCTGGGTCGTTTCAGTTCAGTCTAACCAGCGGAACAGCTTTCCAAACGCCGTCGCCTCCACGATCCACATCCCGCACACTCCGCCTCCCATGGAGAAGGGACATGCTTAATGGAATGTTGGCTAAACGCGCGGATCCACTTCCCTCTTCCAGCCTTTTTGAGGCAATCCGGTCCAGACAGTCTACTCTGTGCAGTACCAGCCCTTCGCCTCTTGGTTCAGCTGGCGCCGTGTCGAATTGCGCCAAAATCCGCGACGCGTAAAGCTTCTCGAAGACGACTCGAGCAGGGCTGTCCCCTAGACGAAACCAGACGTCATGCTAGTATACGCAGTGACGAAATCCTTCGGACGGTTTAACCCTTGGACATCGTGAGAACATGAGGTGGAGGGAGACCCGACTCCCTCGCAACACTGGTCGCAAGTACGCATAAGCCGTACTCACTTCGCTTACAAACATCGTCTTTGAATTTCATGCCAGCTCTTTTACAGTATGTCCGCAGTCAAGCCGGGGTGATGAGATCTGGTAGAGGCACAGACGGTTCTCTATCTGCGACAGGACCGACACCACACCCCGTGTCGCAGATCGCGGATAGTCGGCGGGAAGAAGTGCGATTCCGAGGTTGCCCACGCCGAGGCCTCACGAGCAAGCAGTCTTGCACGTCAAGAGCCTCCCGGCTGTACTCGCAGTGGCTCGCAATCAGCAGCAGAGACGGTTCGACCTCGGTAACACCTTCTAGACGAATGTCGTTTGATGGAGCTCACTCACCCAGTTCGACCGGCGCAGAACCAGTCGTGAAGGGCAAATGTTTCATCCCGTGTCGAGATGGGACGGTAAACACCGATAAACACCTGATAGATGAGACAATCGCCAGGCCTCACAGAGGCCTCACAGAAGCCCCCCGCCAACCCGCACACAAGACGCGGCATGGACGGAATGAGTAGAGAAACAGTCACGACAATCAGAAAGCATGCAGCAAAAGTGCTGAGGAATTTGTCATGCGAGGCCCAAGCGACCCAATGCTGCCGTTTCATGTATGTCTCAAAAACGTCCAATTCAACCCCCCCCCCCCCCCCCCCCTTCTNNCCAATTCACCCCCCCCCCCCCCCCTCTCTCTGTCTCTCTCTCTTTGCAAAGTCCTATCCAGCCGGTGGGCGAGAAGGGCAGTGGCGCCTCGAACCACTATCCCCGGCCACCAGGTCAGGGTTCCGCGACCCCCGCTGGCAAGGGGGGGGGCAAAGGAACCATGCCGAGAAGGAAGCCAAGAAAGCCGACCTATCGTACGTAGGGCCTACTTCACCTTCCAATGGAGTGAGTCGGGGGAACGATATGTCGACGAACTCGGGGTCCGCGTTGCAGGTTGCGAAAATCGCGAGGTTCGCCCGGGAGGCAACCTTTACGAGCACCCTCCCAAGATTGTCTATGACGGCGCCTCTTCTCTGGTTTCTTGTAGTATAGAGTGTTTGGGACAGGTCATCACCCGCGCGCATCGGGGCCTGGGTCCCTGTGAACATTGTTCCATCCACCCGAACGGATCGGACGGCCTTCCTTGCAACAAGCACACATTGCTCCCAATTGCCGCGCAACATGACTTTTACAAACTCGAAAGTTCAGAATGTACAGACAGCGTGCATCAGCCAGGTCGAGGGGATCAGTAATCGTAGCATGGTAGATGTGGGAAGTTTAAAACCGCCCCCCCTCCTTCTTTATTCAGGTGCATAGACTCTCCTGGCAGGTCGCCGATGACAGGCCGCCGACGACACCTATCCATTTCAACTTTTTTTTTGGAAAACAATAATGCCACAGCACAAGCAACGACCGCTTGCACCCCACCGACAAGATGAGAGTACTACCCAAGCCTCGTAAAAACCAGAATCATCATGGTTTCTAAGCTGGGCCAAGCGGTGCGTCTGGTGAATCGCCTGCTCAAGGATCCTAGCCCACAGCCCGATCCAAACCCTGAGACCGCCGCCGCCACGCCTCGATGGGCGGCATATCAAACGTTGCCCGAGTGAACGCCAATCCATATGCCATCGTAGAGCCTAAAAGGGGTTTTCTGTTGTGGAAAAGAAAAGAAAAAGGTTGGGAAAAAAGCCTCCACTCCAAATAGATACTAATGATTATCGTTGACCATGATGAGAATGTACGGTACTCCAAAAGGTACTTTAAGCCAGCCGAGCCGGCTCTGGTGAAGAAAGAAAAGAGAAAAGAGGTTTGGGGATAAACGGAGGAGACCAGAGGTTCACATGTCCTCGGTGAACCTCGATGCCGAGCCCCGGGACCCCCGAGATCCGTCCTGCGACCGTAAGGTCCGGCCGATGGGGTCCCGCGTCGGGGGCTCCAACGGAGAATGCGCTCCGTCGGGAGGGGCCGAGAACGGAGCTGACTCCGTTACTGGTGTCCGGGCTGGACTCGGCTGCATGGTGACAACGCCACTGATGGGCCTCATTGGCGAGCCGAGCGCGAGCCGCGGTGTGCCGGTGACGTTGGGGTCGAAGAAGGCCTGGGAATCGCGGAAGAAGACCGATTCGTCGTCGTTTGCGGCCGCTCCCTCGCGTGGGTCTGTGTAGCCGTCACCTCCCGACTGCAGCACCGACGGCAATTTCCTACCGGCGACGCGGACAAAGCCCCTCTCACCGGTTTCGGACGGCTCGCTGGCTTGTCTAGACGGAGGCTTCGCGGCGGCCGCGGCACCTGCGGCACCAGCAACGGCGGCTGTTCCGAGGGGCAAGGACCTCTGGGTCATACCACCGCTGTTGCCGCCTTCGGGTGCCCCAGAACCATTTAGGATACCCCGGTTGCCATTGGCGTTGTTATCGCTTAGGCGATATCGTCCGCCTGACTGTTTCTTCCAGCGGAGGGCGAGGAAGGCGAGTAGGACAAGAAATGCAACGCCCGCTACGCTGCCTACTACGCTGCCGACTACAGTTCCGGTCGAGGTGGTGGACGTGTCGCCACTGGAATCGTTTGAGCTGGATGTCGAAGTGGATGTCGGTTGCCCCGATCCTCTTCCCAACCCAGCGCCGCCATCAGTTTCATTTCCAGCGCCGGCTGTTGTCGTCGCAGCAAGACTTGCGGATGTGCTTGTGGCAAAGGTGTTTGTTGTGCTTAGACTGCCCGAGCTGGAAGTCGAAGTAGAACTGAAGGTGGAAGAAAGAGATGAAAGTACTGAAGACGTTACGCTTATCGAGTCGGATGAAAACAGGCTCGATGAAGATGTAGAGGTAAAGACTGACGTTGAAGATGTGTTTGTTGAGGTAAGGAACGCTATTCGGAATAGTTAGCTGACTCGTCCTTGTCAGACCGCGGAAATGAAGCTCACTAATTGTCGAGTTCACCGAGGCGCCCAACGACGGGTAAAGTGATGGCGCCACGGTGGACGCCGGCGGCGTAGTTACTGGATCAGGCGTCAGGTAGACGTCCTGGCCGGTGGATGAATCCGCGGGTGCTGGTGTCGTTTCGGGTACAGTCGCCGCCGTGGATGACAGCGAGGATTCATCAGAGGAAGAGCTCGAAGATTCCGCGGACGACACTTCACCGTCTGTCGACGATGGCGAAGGTAGCGCTAGAGCAGACAAGCCGAGGCCGTCGCTAGAGCTGGGAGTCGCGCTGGGAGTAGAGGAGTCGTCGGAAGACACGGTGGCGGGAGGATCCAAGAGAGTATGGATCTCAATGGGCACACCAGAGTCGTCGACTATTTGAACGATAGAGACGGTCTGGACGACGACCTCGTTGGTAGGGACCGGAGTGCTGGATGCGGACTCGGTAGTGGGGCTGGAATCGGTTTCGTCTTGGTCGGTCGTCTGGCGGCGGTGGTGGTCATGGGCATTCTCGAGGGAGGCTGCGCGTTGGTTGTGTAAATGGTAATGATTGTGATGGTAGGAGCGGGCCTGAGGGAGTGAAGACCCGCGCAGTGATTTAGTCATGGTGAGTGGATGAGGTGGCGTGGCCGAGTAGGCTGAGCTACTCCTGCCCTGTCTGGTTGGCCGAAGTTGTGTCTTTCGTCTATTTCTTTCCACGGGAGGGAGGCGAAAGTTGGGGGTGCTAAGCCTAGTCGCCGGAAAGGAAATAAAGATAGAACAAGCGTCGAGAGGTAACGAGTGATGGTGGTTGGTTGGATGGTTTGCTGAGCGAGTGTGGTGTGCGCGTATGCGTGGATGGGCGAGGGTGGTTGTCGATCTATTCAACTTCCATTCTTGGCGAACTATTCAAGGCCTTTTTTTCGATGAAGAGAAATGTCATCGTCTGTTGGTGTCCTGCAGCAGGCCGCGCCGAATGTCGACTTCCCGAATCGAGGCAAGTCGAGGTGTCTAGTCGCGTGAGGAATACCCTCCTTTTCCTCCTCTCTCCCTCCTTTTCCCTAGGGGAAAGACAAGTCGCCAGGTGTAGGAAGCAGAAACCGGAACCAGAATGTCTGTCCCTCTGGCACGCTTTCGATGTCCTCTGGACGGGTAGTTCTCCTTAGGGGGTGTTCGCGGGGCGTTTCAGCCGTATCTCGTTATCCGGGGGCGAGATGCTCTGTCTCCCTTGCATCTGCCAGTTCTCATGGCCGATGGGTCAGGTTGATGGCATGACGGCGTGTTGAACACACGAGGACGAGAGGAGGGGGAAGGAAGAAGAGAGCCTCTCGAGAGGAGGGAGTGGAGAGAGAGACGGCGCGACGATGATAATAAGCAGTTGGGCCCCCCAGCAAAAGGCGCAACAGGAACAGCACCAGCATGCACAGCATCAGCGACTTGAGCTGGGTGTTCCTGCAGCGGTCGATGGTGGTGGCCGCGCAGGAGGAAGATTTCGATAATCTCGCTTGATATGGGCGGGTGGCTGCTAGCTGGAGTACACGCATGTCCCATTGGCCAACCAGAGGGCATCAAAGTAGCAGTCAACAGTTCCACTGCCCACTATCACGGACGACGTGGGTCATTGAGAGCCATGGGCCACGACCACGACCCAGGACAGCAGGTGCACTACCAGTGGTACAGCAAGTACACCAAGGTAGAAGAGGTATATGGGCACCGGCAAGGGCCACAGCAGGATCAGGGGTGGAGACCGGCAGCAAGGTACCCGTCAATTGTGCTGTCACCCACCTGTGCCCTGCTACTTCTCGCAGCAGGCACCTACCTAACTTAGGCACCTGGGGAAGGTAAGTACCTAAGCTATCTATCTACGTAGTACCTTAGGGTACCTACCTATCTCACAACACTTGACCTCATCAGCACTGGCGGTGCTATGCACACACGCGCGCCCACACGCACACGCACACACGTTCCTGCTCGCACTTTTGCAAAGCACTTTTGCCTTTCTTTTTCTCTTTTTTCTTTACCGCTGCGAACACAGTGAACACTGTTGATACTGGCCGGAAGAAAACGTCCTAGGACGAAGAACAGGTTGAAGTTTAGCCACTTCAGTTCAGACGAGGCCGTCCCTGCGCACGTTTGGCTGCGTTGTGTTCTCCGTCAGGCTCTTACTAATCATTCCAAACTCATGTCAGTGTGGCTTTCACACCAAGAGGTCTTCCATGCTGGACTCGACGACTGCACAGCAAAGCTGGTACCATTGTACGCTAATCGTACACACCAAGGTACGTAATACAGTAGTGACCTATAACGACCCAGGCCTACACGCTACTTTACCTAGTAAATCTGCGCAGTAATTACTGTACTCTGTAGTAAAGGTAGGTAGTGATACTATGTACCTAGCGACATAGGTAGCCTGGCTGCTGGACCCTGTTGATTGCTGACCTGCATCGTGCAACTGTAGCGTGTGATGGGATGAGATGAGATGGGGTACATGGGACGAAAGTCTGATTGATTGAATCTTGTTTTCCCTCACTCACCCTTATCTCACTCTCACTCGCTCACACCTCTCACTGGTCTTACTAACTTAATGTCGACCTTGTCTCTATTTGGTCGCTGGTCCGTGGGCAAAGCCGTCTTCTTCGCGTCAATTGGCGCCGTTGGTTTCGCCCAGGAGATCATGGCGTCCAACCCGCTTGCCGCTCACTACCACAGTAAAACCCATCCACCCATCCCCCCCTTGCTTTCGTCCATCTCGCACGCTACTGCTCAAAGTATCAAGGTACCAAGAGACTCGAGAGGCGAAAAGGAGCCGTCCGCGTGTCCCAATGACGAAAACAACGTGTCTGCCCGACTAGCATTCACAAGCTCCCAGATCCAACCGCGATCTGGGCCCTACTGGACTGGAATGGAGCGGCAAAGGGCCCGAATCCATCAACGGCTCTGCAATGCCATTGCGGATGGGACCACCCAACACCCATGCGGCACTCACTATTAATTTACTGCCATGCACCATGCGAGTGAGGTAAAGGTACACCTATTGCTTCCACCTGCACCTGGAGGGCGCATTTAAATTTCACCTGCATCGTAAGACAGAATACGAGCTCGCCATGCGTGACCATGACAAAGTACTCTCGCGAAAAGAAACAAAGGCCAAAATAACAAAGGAGTAGAAATTCGACGGCAAATGACATGAGGATGAAACTTCGCTGAAGCCGTTGAAACACGTTTGCTCGTTTTCAAGCACGTTTTAGTGGCCCCAAAGACTGCTGTGCTAAAAATGGTATCATGTGTCTCACGCGCCCCGTCATCCGCCCATCACTCATCACACTGGGCATGGGCATGGGCTACTCTCATCATGGCCAACCGCATGGGCGACGGTCCTCATATCCCGAGTCCATCGATGTGGGGGTGGAGTGGACGAACAGAGCGATGCTGCGTCTCTGGCTATTGTTTCGAACCCGGACAGCAGTCACGAACAAAGGCCGCCTTTCACGCGGCTCATCTCATCTCGTTGCGAACCCCGATAATTACCTCGTAGCATATCGGATGGTCCAGCGGTTTCTCGGACCCATGCGACTTCTGCACCTGTCAAGGGTCGTCACGGTAGCATTGTTATGCGTCGTACCTGCGTCTGCCCGTTGTCGCTGGCCCCAGAGACGTTGCCTTGGGGAGGAGTCTCGTGGGGCGCCCGCCCCCCATCCCTTGCTTCTTCTCCTCAACTTGCTGGACAGCTGCTCGGATAGGTCTCACGAGAACGCACAGATATCGAGCAGTCTTGAGGGACCTACGCCCCGCCGGGGTTATCAACGTTACTTCGTGACTTGCCCGATAATCTTCCTGGTTTGGCTAGCATGAACAGATACCTAGCCTGTCTCTCAAAACGTATATAGTAAGAAGTATCTTCATGTCGGTTCAACCGTAGGGCCCTCGTGGCCTACCGCGCCACGGCTACGTCGGGTAAACCTCGGTCAGTGGACGAAATGGCGCCAGTCTGGGAGCGATAGCTTCTTTGGACCCTATGTATGCTGCGGTTTATATTGGGATCGATCTCGTCACCCACAGCTCTTGAAGATGAGCCGGAAGACCTTCCGTAATGTGCACAAGGAGCACATCTTTCTGATTCCGTGTTTCTTCCTACCGTCTCCGCCAACCTTCTGGTCCAGAAACCAGTTGAATGTATGTAAGAGGCTGCCACCCGCCGGACCTCGCTCAATACACAATCAGACGTCAAGACCTCCCCTTGATCAGAGGACCCCCAACCCAGACAGTCTGTGAGATTGACGTCACAAACGTCAACAACCCCAAGGTCCACCCGACAGTCCCCCAATCGGCAGCATCGCGGATCAAGCCGCCAATGATGGGACCTAACAAGGCACCACCAGAAAAGGCCATGTTGTACAGCCCGTACGCCTGCGCATAGGAACTCTGTGACGAACTGGGCATGACCTCTTCAACCACCCACATGACTTCTGCCATCAATGGGCCAAGAACCAAAGCCATCCCGATACCGACTCCGACAAGCAAGACGCAGAGCAGAGCCTTTTGCGATAGACTGTCGCCGTCTACAAAGCGGAGGCAGACCAGGAAGGGCGTCGCTAGCAGAAAACCGAGGCTCGATAGCAGCCTGGCACCCCATCGGTCGCAGGCGACGCCGACGATGGGGCCGAGCAGCGAAGGCGAGACCAGCGGCAGAAAGATCAACCCAGCGCCAATAGAGTCCCAGCCAAATATGTCCGAGACGAGGAGGGGAAGTGTGCTATCGAACGAAGTGGTGACGACGCCGTGGACGAGGGTGCCCCAGAGAGCGGCGAGGAGACGCGGGCGCCGGAGCAGAATGAGAAATGCCGGTTTTACATTAACCTCGCATCCTCGAAGCTCAACGTCGACCGCCCGGCCGTCAAGACGCTCATCGGCCAAGCTGATGGGACTAACGCCAGTCTGGGGATCGGAAGAAGTCACACCTTGATCCATCGAAACGGCAGCCGTCTTAACGTCAGTAACTATCAATCTCATCGCAGTGTCGACTGCAATCAAACCAAAGCACATGGAAAAAACGGCGTAATAGCCACCTCCACTGTATACGAGACCTCCTAGCATCGGCGACGACAGGATCCCGGCGCTCATTGCCATTCCGACCCATCCCATGGCCTTACCCATGTTCTCACTGGCAGTGGCATCAACAATGAAGGCCAAGCCCACCGTCCAGACCAAGGCGGCAGATGTGCCCTGTAGAAGCCGACCAACAATCCAGAGGGAGATGTTGGTTCCGGCACACAAGAGCGCCGTTGCTCCGCCGAGAAGCAAAAGTCCGACAACCATGGGCAGGCGGCGGGAAGAAATGCGGTCGGCAAGATAGCCCCATATCGCTGCAAGTGTTGGTAAGCTGGACCATCCAATCCTAGTGTGTGGCTATGAACAAAGCATACGTGAGGTGACCAGGAGGGCAGCTCCATATACGGCTAGAAGAATCGAGACCCAAAACTGCACTGTAGGCCACATGATAATTCGTTAGTGGCTGCCCGAGGCACTTAACCAAAGCTTGCAATAGGTGCCAATAACTCACCCTGATCTTGAGCGATACTGAGGCGTGACTCCAAGGCGAAAGGAACAACCGGTACAATTACACCATAGAGAAAGACATCCTGAATATCTCGTTAGCATCAGGTAAGGCACTTTCAGTTTTCCTGGGATATTTACGGTAAAGACCGCAAAAGCCACTGTAACAATAATGAACGTCGCAGAAGATCGAGGTACAGAGAAAATGAAGCCTCGTCTCCAAGAGGTGTACGCCATCTTTATAGCAAGATATGGCGTTGATGGTTCGAGGTGTTTTGGAAGGAAGGAATTGCGAGATATGGACTGAGCCGCGGTCGAAATAGAATATGAGAGGTCGGGGGATAGTGTGACCAGGCGCTTCCTTATTTATTATCAAGAACAACAAGTAATCAGAAGAGGGAAGCTTGAACACGGAGCTGGGCGCCCAGCCCTTGGCAGATGTCACTAGACGAAAATGCGCCGTATACAAAAGAGAGGTTCTCCTCATGCACTTGGCCATTGTTGGCCAATGTATATTTCTGTCACAGTTATTATGTGATGAACATTGATCCGGTGGATCTTGGTTATAATGATACCAAGTCTCTCTTGCTCTCTAAAGAAGGGGAGAAACTACCGAGATGGGAAGCTGGAGGGGGACATCTGTGATGGTGTGAGGGATCCATATATATGTCGGCCGACTGCTTCCGTGGAATAGATGGTTCAGCGCTGTGAGATTGTGAGACTAGCTCTTCTGATAGCAAACATCTATCTACAACTGCTACTATATGCTTCGTTGCTATAAACCCCTGCTTTTCATTCAGGTTTCCAAGCTTGCAATATGTATGCATGCGGCAGTCTCTCGGGCTTCTCTTTCAATATCTATTTTCCGTTCTCATGAAAGCCTATACAGTCCGGTAAGTAATTCTGAGGAAGACTATTATACTCCTTTAGGCTTATAATCTATATCCTAATATCTAATAAAACCTGTATAATCTCACTTAAACTATAGTTAAACTTACTTCTAATTATACTCTTAAAATTGCTTTAGGTATTAGTTCCTATATAGCTAGCTTTATAGTGCTGAAGAATAGGTTCCTTACTCTTAAAGTATAGATACTTAAGGCTTAGACCCCTAGTATCATTCTCATCTAGTATCTACATAACAGGATGAGCTTCGCGGAGAAATAACCAGCCACCGGGTTTCAGCAGGCAGGAAACCGTATCAGCCCATCTCGTGATGGACGGAAGCCAGCAGAGAGCCCCGATATCCGTGTAGACCAGGTCGAACCTGCCCGGGGTCAGGACATTGAGTGCCGAGTACACGTCCGCCTGCACGAAGTGCAATTTCCCTCCCCCGCTTTCGAGACACTTCTGTGCCAGCGAGCGGGCCTGGTGAATGTTTTGATCGGAAAAGTCTAGTCCCGTCACGGACCGAGCTCCCAGGCGAGCGAGGGACAAGCTGTCGGTTCCAATGTGGCACTGAAGATGAATGCAGTCGAGCTCTAAGATATTGCCAAGGAGGTGCCGGTCAACATCAACAACAGCGCTGAGGTATGACGGTTCAGCCACAAAACGATTGAGGGCGTACTCGGGCGATACAGCATGCTGAAGATGAAAACGCATGATTAGCTTGCTATCGCACAGAGACAAGGGAAGAGGCATACCGCTGGTGCTCGCTCGTCCCAGAAGCACTGATTTAAAGAGTTACATTTTGGTTTGCTTTCAAGCTCTTTCTGGGTCAGAGGTGGAGAGTTGTTCATGTTGATGACAAGAGTGTATCGATGTGGGCAAGCAGACTGTAGAGTGGTCTTCGAGCACAAAAACCAGAGGCAGATGAGCAGTTCAAGTACGCACTTGATTTTGAAGGGAAAAAAGAAGATTATGATTAGAAGCCACGTCTCAAGAAGACTTGATCAGTCATGGCTGAGGGGTGAGAGCACGATAGCTTGGCAATAACCAGCAGCTGAATATCCGTTGGCTTGACACAACATGTTGAGAGACGCGGTTGGATAAGGCAAAGCAACACTTGTGGTGGACCTGCCTGATACTACTTCTTATTTCCGAACTTGAGGCATAGTAGCTTGGCAATGAGGGGTAGCTGAGTATTCGTTTGGTTGACACAACATGTTGGAAGACGCGGTTGGATGAGGCAAAGCAACACTTGTGGTGAACCTGCCTAATGCTGCTTCTTATTGCCGAAGTTGAGGCACTGTAGCTTGGCAATGAGGGGAATATGGGCTGATGTTGCTGTGAATCGAGGAGATGACGCAGGACACGCGGTAACTACAATAATATGTAAGCTTCATCTTATATTGAGGACGCTGAAGCTCGTTCGTTGTGTAACAGCCCTCTGTCTAGCCACTTGGATAACCGTCTTGTCTTTTTAGTTACTCGCAATGACTAAAGAAAGCCTTATTGATGCCTTCTTCAATTCCAACCCCTTATGGGCAACCGCTCTGGGTATATCGCTGTTTAGCCTCATTCTTCCAGGTTTTATATTGTTCACTCGCTCTCAAGACCTCCGGAAAAGCCACACAAACGTGACACAGTCATCTACGAAAGCCATCCCTAGAGTTCAACAATCAGTCAATAATCCCCGGCCAGTCAACTTCCTCATCATCGGCGTCGGGCCCTTTGCAAAAATAAGCTATGTTCCCCGCTTGATGAGCCTTGCCGCCGCCGGACAGGCTGTCTTGGTGGCAGCCGTTGACCTGGAAAGCAACCGACGTGACCTCGAGCGATATCGCCAGCGTATGGGTTATGGGCACTTGCAATGGGAGATACCGACTTTGACCGTCTTTTGGAGCGGTACCACAGGCTTCAGCTTCAGAAAAGCACGTGCTTCTTGATAAACAGCCATCGTCGATACCACGCTGGATTTCAAGAGGCTACCAAGCTGGTCCGAAACGTATACGAGAATACCGGATGCCCAGTCACAAGCATCTACACGCTTCACTGTGACGGACAATGGCGGCTCCCTTCGGAAATCATCAAGCAGGACTACCACACCTACAACAGAGGATACGGCAAGGTCTCCCACAGCGGCTATCATTCAATCGACTGCATCCATCTCTTCCTCAGGGCAGGAATGGGAGCTGATAAGCGTCCCAGCAGAGTCGAGGTCGTCAGCAGCTTTGTGCAGCCGCCGGGTTTCTTCTTTTCAGCTGAACGAGGACAACTACAAGAACCTATTTGGAGACGAGGCGTACAATTCGGCATCCGAGTTTACGGCACAGGATCTTCTCAGCAAGACCCAGGGCTTTGGCGAGATTGACGCCTCCATCCAGCTGACGTTCTTCCAAGGTGAAGAATCCATCGCGCTGGTTCACCTCGATCTGCAGCATACCGGCTTCGGCCGCCGGACCTGGCTGGAGCCGGGCAAAGACTTGTACAAGGGCAACGGCAGGGTCCGGCACGAGATGCACGAAATCAAGTCGGGACCGTTCCAGTCCGTCATCATCGATTCCCGGCAATCCAGCGACAAGCCCGACACGGTCAAGCGGGACCACACGGAGCTCGGCGGCAACGGGCACTTCGACCTCAAGGTCTTCCAAAACTCGGGCATGTTCGGGAACAAGCCCCCCTTGCGCGTGTCGAAACTGGATGAACTGGTACACCGGCGGCCGGGTGCCTCCGTCCACAACTACTCTCACGCCCTGAAGCATGCGGCCCTAGACGAGGCCGTGGAGTTTCTAGAGGGCAAGAAGTTGCTCGGAGGCTTGACGTCTAAGCTACCAGACCACCACGTCCCTTCATATCTTATGAGCGCCATTTACATGTCCCACGTGCGACGAAAACAAGGGTTGAACCCCGTTGTATCTCTAGACTTGCATATGGAAAAAGGTGTGATGAATGCGTGTCTCTTTGAACCTGAAACTGAGACTAATTGCCGGAATCTATAACAGATCGCGGCTCGGCAACGTTTGGGTGATGTTCAGAACTGTTTGGAATCTGAGGACCCGAGCGAGGAGCTTGACCGCCTTATGGGAGGAGGAATTTCCAGCAAAGAGCGCTATGTGGAGTGCAGGAGACTTTAAGCGTCAAGATGAGGTATGGAAGACATAAAGACGCAGGTCAGGTACAAGGCAGTAAGCTTAATAGTACAGCTACAGCATCTTTACTCAAGAAATATAAGAGTGATAGAATTAAACGCTGCTGGGAGATGGTTTGTAAAGACCCAACTGTCAAACTTGCCCTATTCGTCCATCTTATTGACGTCATGTATATTCGTGATATTGTCCGACATTAGTATGCGTCTAACTTGAAGCCGAGTTTATTTAGAACTCAGACAGGCTATTTAGAACTCCGAGCTAGTAGTTAGCCCACAATTTACAACAGTCTCTTCATCGCCTAGTAGGTTTGGCGCCGGCCCTACAACACTCGTCGCACTTGTTTACCCTTCTTCTGTTTCTCAGAAAATTCTTGATTATTCAAATGCAAGTCCCGGTACATGTTCTAGATTATGCTGGGATTATGACGAAAAGTGAGTCGCTTTAGGGGCTTTGATATGATTGACCTTTAGCTATTTGTGATATACTTTTGTTTAATAGTTGGCTATAGCTTTAGTATATATAAGGGCCCCTGGCATAGGTTGTAATCGACTGGGGTACAGCTTGGCTTTTGCGGCAGCATATTTTGAATGGTACCTCCGTACTCGTTCGCATTTCCCGATACCTTCACGCGCCAAGGCCTTTACGTGGAACAGCACTGCAGATTCGACGTGTCGTGTTTTCTGGGGATTAAAGGGCAAAGCGTCCCGAGAAATACGCCCTCCCACATGCCGAACACGAAGGAGGCTGACTGTTTACACCACATAGCCGCCCGTTTTGTGCCGCAGGTAGCTTGGGACGAGTTGATTAGTGCGTAAAGGCTCTGGACTGAATGTGTTGTCTACAAGTATCTGGCAGACGAAGCTTACGAGACCAAGTTCGCTCCCGTTGAAACAAACAACGGGTGCCCCCTTTTCTTCTCCTTTTGCCCCGTTCCGTCTCCGAGATGGGAGGCTGTGACCGTGGACCATGGCGAACTGGCGTGCCGTGTTCCTGGATCCGCATCTTTTCCACTTTCTTCACTGCCTCGCTGACGATGGGTCGCGGATCCACAATGTCGTTGGATTCTCTGACGCCGGTTCTCGTCTGGCTCTACTACCGTCGTGTCGCTTTTCATGATCTGCCTGTGAACTCGTGGCTATCCTACGCTTTCCGTAGACGGCAGGGTTTGATACTCACAGCCCAATCCGCCGTATGCAATCGTCCACTTGGCTGTGTATCTGTAAGACGCTCTGGGACTGACTGATTTGCGAAGAGCGCTTTTATTCAACCAACCAAGTCGGGATAAAAGCCCGCCTGAAAACGCTGTGCAGAGCGCCGTGCAGCATCGACGCCAACCGCCACCCAGCAATGAGGATGAGGGCACGAGCTTTCGACGACCCCAATCTCCTCGCATACCAAAGACGAGCTCGTGCCGAGACGGCGCCCACAACGTTGCTCGTATCGTCTGCGGAGGGAAACAATAAAGGCACCACGCACATAGCCGACGGGAGGTCACCTACACGATTACTGCTGCCGTTCGATGCCGCGTTCCGGCAGCCTGCGCCAGAAAGCCCGCTGCCGCATTCCCCCGTGATGCTTTTCAGCCCTCTCGTTTTCTCTTGCCCGAGTCACCTGAAGTTGGAACGGCTGGCGTTGCTTCGACTGCCGGCGCCGCTTGCTGTTTCTTTTCTTGGCAACCTTGGGGACGAAAGGGAAGAGAGAAGACGATGGACGAACACCAGGCAATATGCCATGGCAGCGTTGCAACGACAAAGAGAAGAGGCGCCCCCGCCCATCTAATCTAATCTCGCCAAATTTCCCCTCTTCCAAGAATCGAGCAAAATGACGGTCGCAACGCACATGGGGAAGTTTTGATGTTCTGTAAGGATCCAGATGCGCAGGGTCATTTCCCCGAGTCGTCTTTGTCGGCGTTTCCAGATTGGAGATGGAGCTGTTTGTGTATGGAACTCCGCGCACCGTTCGATGGTTTCACGGTCTCTTCTCTCGTGGTTGGAGGGCACGGATACAGATGTACTCTGAGCCGCGTCGCACGATCAACACGGCCAGAAGCAGAACGTCTTCTAGACTCTGCTCTGATGGGGTCAGGGGACGTGGGTACTGTTTGCCGTCTCATTCATCCACCTATCCATCAACAGGCTAGGTAAGCCATGTGGTCTCGACGTTGTCAAGGCTAAATTGCCCAGACATGAAATGTCTTCTCGAACGAGACTCGAATCTGGCTTGGCTCAGCTGCATCTTGACTCGCGCAGCAAAGATTTGGCGTGCTGTGTACTCCGTTCGTGTAGTGTATACGCAAGGCTTTGCTTCTCATTGATGGAATTGCGGCCCCATCCATCATGTGAAGAGAGCATCAGCAACATGGCCTGAGAGGCGTCATTTGCTTGGTTAGGTGAACTGCAGTGGTAGTCAAACGAGGCTGTGCAGCTGGGTGAGCCCTGCCTCGTCCTCGTTGAGTGGCAGTGCGCAAAGCTCCATGCCCGTGGCCGTCTGGTCGTCCACCTGTTTGTTGCTTGTGCTACGGATACTCTGCCGACATTGAAAACTCATAGTTGAGATGACTGTTCAACATGGCATGATGACAGCGCAAGACGGGAAGAGGGGCCGAACGAGGAGCGTTTCGAAGCTGGAGATGTCGTCATCCCGTCTGTTGGGGGTGTCCACATCATCAGCCAACCCGAACGAGGCGCCGCAGCCACAACCTCTCTCTCCAATGGCCTGACCAATGCTGGTTTCGTTGGGGTGCGCGCCTGGCGAATGGGCTTAGCTAAGAACTGCCTTGGGCACCTTGGTGCGCTGAGCGAGCGGGCAGTGAACCAAATGCAATGGAACGCATAGTGGAGGTTCTTTACATGGTAGGTGCCCTGTCCACCTGGGAGATGCACTGCGACTGGGCGCAGCGGAGAGAAGCGTCGTTTTCTGCGTTTTACCTGGCTATGCCTCTGCGTATAACCTATCAGGGACGCGCTGAAATAAGGTACCAGAACGAGCTACTGCGACGTTACGGCGAACCGTACTCGATACGGCAGTGTTGCCTTGTCACGCACCACACCTGGTCCAAAGTTCCATCCAAGGCGACGTGGAGGAAGCAAGAGCAGGGTAGAACAGCTTCAAAACTACCTCGTGTCCGTCGGCCGTTAGCCAGCGTCGTATGATCCGTCGGTACTCCATCTCCACGACACCGATACGGTGAACCGTGTCGTCGTTTGATCTGGATACGTCGTCTGCGAAACCAACAAATTGGTGACCATCGCCTCGGCTTTACTTAATTGCCCTGCTTTCGTCACACTCATCCCATCGCTCCCAAGCTTCATCTCACTTGACACCGCACCCGTCTGGGCCTGACGTCATGTCCGGCTACCACTACGACGGATCCTCGTCGTCGGCGGCACCACCACCACCACCGCCCTACTCCATCTCCGACTCCGGCTTCGGTGATCCGGCGTCCACGTCGTCTTCCTTGCACCCGCCGCATCCGGGCCTTCCCTACGGAGCCTCCGTCGCGGTAGGCTCGCCCCCGACATCGTGGAATGGCTCCGGCATCTTGGATTCGAAATGGCGTCTGGCAGACCCCAGGTCGTCCTCGTCCCAGTCACTGGCGCCATCCGAGGGAGACCGCGATGGCGATGCTCGTCGGACGTTGTTGATCGTTTATATCCACGGCTTCTACGGCAACGAGTCGTCCTTCAGGTCCTTTCCGGCTCATGTTCATAATCATCTGAAGGAGGCGCTGGCCGATACTCACTCGGTACACTCCAAGATCTACCCACGATACAAGACGTACAAGGCCATCGACGTGGCCCGTGACAATTTCAGCCAGTGGCTAGAGCCCCACGAATCTGACTCGACCGATGTGGTTCTCGTCGGCCACTCCATGGGCGGTCTGCTTGCCGGAGAGGTTGCCTTGATGGTATGATCCCATTTGTTGAGCCGTGAACGATGGCTAATCGTCTAAAGCCCAACCGTCATCCGTATAGACGACATCCGTTGAAGCACCGTATCTTGGGAACCATCTCACTTGACTCTCCCTTCCTTGGGCTGCATCCTGGTATCATCGTTGCCGGCATCTCGAGCTTGTTCCGGCCCGCTTCACCTCAGGAAGAGGGGCACGATCAAATGGACGCTTCTGCCGCACACATCAGCCCGAATGGATCGGCCATGACAAGCCCAAATCCGTCCATGCCGAACCTTTCCCAGGCATCCTCACTGGGTGCCGAGCTGTCGCCCACTCCCAGCAACTCTGCCTCGCTGGCCTCGTCAAGCGGCCTACAGAGCAACGATCCCTACTTCAACGCACCCTTCTTCAACGATATCAACTTGAAGGACCGCCCCTTCATGAGGAGACTGGGGCACTTTGCCAAGAAGCACAGTCGTGAGGGTATCTGGGATGCCACCAAGAACCACGTCATGTCTCACCTTGAATACGGTGGCTGTCTGGCAGACTATCCCGGTCTGAACACCCGGTACAACAAGCTCCGCGCCCTCGAGTCTGTCGACCCGCTCGAACACTTGCGAGGCGGCGGTGAAAAGCCCAGCAACTTCAACAGGCCACAGACGGCGAGGGTCCGGTTCGTGAACTACTACACCCTGAGCACAGGGAGACCGAAGAAACCCAAGACCCCCGATTCGCCAAAGTCGCCCGCAGAAGAGATTGCCACGCCTGACGCCATTCCACAGCCCTCGCCCCCGCTGTCATCAACGCCTCGTATCTCTGTCGAAGACTCGGAGGAGGGCGAGCAAAAGGAGATCATGGCCTCAATCGAAGCCGTAGACAGGAAACTTACCGACATCCGCGAGGAGCAGAAGACCAAAGCTGATGTAGAGGCAAGGGCCAGCGAGGGCAGCTCTTCCCACCAGCCGGAACCCAAGGGCGAGGAGAACCAAGAACTTCAGTGGCTGGAACCGATGGAATACATTGAGCCCACCGAAATCCCCGCAGAGGAAACTCCCCAGACACAGGACCAACCCACGGAGGAAGCAGCACCCGCAGCCACCCCCTCGGAACCCGAACTTCCCCCCATCCCTGACCTGCCGGAACCTCCTTCACCACCCGATCTCGAAAAGTACACCGACAAAGACGCCCGAAAACAGGCCGAGAAGGAGGCCAAGCGCGCACAAAAGGCCTACGACAACGCCGTCAAGGGCCGCGAGAAGGCCATCAAGGAACGCCAGAAACTCGTCGAGAAGCGCCGCAAAAAGGCCGAGAAGGAACTCCAGCGCATGGAAGCGGAGGAGCAGAAGAGGAAGCAAAAGGAGAAGAAGCAGCAGGCCGAGGCCGAGGCCAAGCGGCGCAAAACCGAAGACGACGAGACGCTCAAGGAAATCGAGCGTCTGAGAGTGCAGGAAGCCGCGGAGGAGGACCAAGGAGAACCCGAACCACAGTTGAGCGCTCACGAGCTGGCCGAGAGAAGGCGGTTGGCAGAGGAGGCCGAGAGGATGGATCGCGAGGCCAGACGACTTGCTGGGAAACCCGTCGACGAAACACCGCACACAACGACCAAGGAAACAACGCCCCCGGTTCCCACCAGACCTGCTCCCCCGCCTCTGCCGCCGAGGAACGCTTCCTCTGCGGATACTTCCTCCGCGCCTCTGCAGCAACAGCAACAGCAGAGCAAGGGCAAGGCGCCGGCTGCGGCTGCGGCGGAGACGCCCAAGCCCAAGAAGGAGCGCAAGTTCTGCACCCTGCCGAGCAAGATCAACGGCCGGAGGGACGAGACTTGGGTCTCCGTTTTCATGGAGGGTATGGATGAGGTCGGCGCGCACTGCGGGCTCTTCGTCCCGGGCCCGCACTACGATAGGTTGATTGGCGACGTGGGCGAGAGGATCGTGGGTTGGGTTCAGGAGGACCTGTCTACGAGGGCCATCCTGGACATTTCTTGATGCTCTGCTCCTGCCGCAAACTGGTTTGCTGGAGACGACAACACACAGGTTAATGACCGAGCGAGTGGCTTGAACCATCCATACACAAAAAAGGTTCACAGTGGACCAAGTCCGTTCGGTTCACGACAGGATATCACCCGCACAGATATGCAGACCTTCATTGATTTGTCGGCGTCTCGTGCCGTCTATTGATTACTTGTGATGGTGCTACAACGACCCAGCCTAAAACTTTTTTTTTGTTATGTCCGGTGATTGTGGTGGTCGTGTTGGTGGTGAAATCCCGTCCCGTCCCGTCCCCTCGTTGACAACCTGTAAATAATGCCTGACCGTGTGGTATTTTTTTTTGTCCCCTCTGCGTGCCCTCTTCAGTCGGTCATTGTTTCGTTGTCAACCTTTTTGACTGAATGCGTGATGGAAGTAGAAAGAAAAGGGTCAAAATAGTGACAAGAAAGCCTAGTCCCCCGAACGCCCTGCTGTAGTGAGAAAATTGAAATCGTCAATCAAGAGTTTTGCAGATAGTCCGGGCCCCCCCTTTGTCTTCGGGAGCGGCGCGGTGCCGCAAAGTGCCATCCTTTCACCCGTGCTGGTCGTTGCTCATGGACCATCCCCCAACGTATCCTTAACGGTCATCATCCGTGATCCGCGTCTCTCCGCGAGACATGCTCGAGCCAACCCAACATACTGGTACGTGGAGGGACATGGAAAGAGAATATGCAGCCAACCCCTCATTTGCGGCCTTTCCGAGGTCGGCCCCTGGTCTTCTTCGCCGGGTTCTTTGCCGGGTTCTTTGCTGGGCTCTTCGCCGGGTTCTTCGCCGGGGGCGAGTCCTATGCGCCCACCGCGCTCGAGCCGTAGCCTTGCGGACGCATCGCGTTTGGAAACGCCTGCCCATTACCGCTGTCCTGTGACATGTTAGACACAGAAGTTTGCGGCCCGGAGGAGGCTTCGCCCACCTTCTTGCGACGTTTCTGGCCTCCCCTGTCGTCGCCATCTCCCGTAGAGTAGCCGTCGTCAGGGAAGCCCTCTCCGTAGCCCTCAAAACTATTGTCGCCATAGCCTCGCTTCTTGGTTACACGGTGCGGCCGCACTGCGCCTGGCGGTGCTTGCTGCTGCTGCTGTTGCTTCCGCGCAAACGAGTTTGGCGTGGTCGCGGACGGTGTGCCAGGCGCCGTCGCTTTTCCAGCCGGACCTTGCTTCAGGGCATCTGCAGTGCTTGGAACAAGGTCGCCGAGCACCGAGCTGTCCCACTCTTTGGCCGGGATAGGACCCTTGGCCATGTTGATGGCTCTGGGGAGCATTGCTTGCACTGATGCGGACAGACCGTTGTTTATCGGATCTTGCCGGCTGCCCCAGTACTCTGCATCTGGGATTTCCAGCAACTCCCGGAAGCCGTGGTACACCTCTCTCTTCTTATCGCCGCCTTCTTCTTGCGGGGCGTCCCAGTCTTGAGCGACGGAATCGAAGCGGCCGAGAATGCCGAACTTCTTGATCTGACCCTTGTAGGTCTTTCGCAGAGCATTCTTCTCACCACTGGGCTTTTCCCTAGCAACTTCTGCGGCGATTTCGGTCAGGCCGAACATCTCGAAGAGATCTTCAGTGATTCTCGGCAGGCTCTCTAGGTGCGCTATCAAGCTCAGGGTTAACCAACTGTGTTCGAAATAATTGACCGATTCAGGTGACCAGATACATCATGGGGAAGGGGGGATGGTGCAGCAGGAAGTCTTTGAGGCAGGATTCTGCGAAGGGAGCCTTACGAGTTTGGCAAAGTAGGTATTTCTCTCCGACATCCAGGTGGAGTGCCTCGATACCATTCTTGCTATCCTCGATGTGGACTTTCTTCAGCTCTTGATCGCCATGATCTTCGAGCGGGCGCTTGCGCTTGTGCGGCGAGTCATCGCCCATAATCATGTCTTGCGACATGTCGGAGGGCTGCGATGCGCTTCCGTTGACGCTGTGGGCTGGGGTGGGTAGGGTTGTGGTGGTTGATGGGGCCGAGCTGTTCATGCTCGACGAAAGATCGGAGGTGCCAGGAGAAAACTGAGAAGGACTCTGAGGAGTTTGAGGGTGGAACGACATAGTGACGAAGCCGGTGATTTTCAGTCTCGGTCGTCTTGTCGTCGGCACTGCCGCCGTGGTATAGTCGTCGTGGTCGGGTGAGGAGGAAAAGCGGGATCGGGAACGAGGGATGCAGAATGTTCCACGACGTAATCCAAGGCGGAAGGTGCGACCAAAATTGTTGTTTCCGATGTCAAAGACGATACAGCTGGATGTCGTAAAACGGGTTTCACGATGCGCTCGATGTGAAAACGTCGCTCTGGACGAGATCAAAAGATGAGGGGGTTGTCGTGGCGAGTCGCGCCAAACCGCTGACGGCTCTCAATCCCCCGATGCAGCGTCATGCACCGCTATCCAATGAACCGTCGATCGCGGCCGCCTCTCTGGTTGTAAAACTTTGTATCCCTAAGGTAGTAATGTAATCCAGCCGGTGCAATCGAAGCGAAAGGGATCCGACGTCGATGGGCGGCTGTCGAGTGTCGGTCGTCGGTTCGTGCAGTGTTTTGGCGTCGGGTCGTGGTGGAGTTGCAGGAGATGAAGTCTGACCTGATCTGGGTAGAGTGAAGGGGGCGGACACAAGAGCGAGGCAATTTGCTCGCTTAGCCGGGGGTGGCCGCCTAGGCTGGACCGTGAGTTGGCTGGTTGGCACTGGCACAGGCGCTGGCTGAGGTAAGTAAGGTGAGATGACCGAAAGAAAGAGAGAAGGAGAAGGAGCGTGAGGGTGCCTGGGTGCCTGGGAACGCAGTAGGTACCTTGCTACGTAAGGAGGAGAGGGAGGGGGTGTCCCTCAGACTCGGCTGGACAGCCACCTGTAAGACCAACCGCAGAGGGCAGTTAGGCCGAACGGCAGCAGGTTACAGGCTGTACTAGGCACATTTCACTCTGCAGAAGGGGGTGGGTCTATGACTTTGCCGCGGTCCATAGCCGTGGACGGAGAAACCACACACCCAGCCTGGATTGGAATGGCGGGTTTCTGCAAATCGTCCAGGAAACCATGACCACCAGCCCAAAATCAACTGCACCCGTGCTCCGACACCCGACACCCGATCACCGTCCGCGGGACCTGACTGAAGTGTGTGTGTGTGTGTGTGTGTGAATGGGAGGGATAGAGGGTGTGGCTGCTTCAGACCGGTCGGGCTGAGCCAGCGGCTTCACAGGGTTCCCATTCACACGTTCCGCACGTGATAGATCTGTGGATCTCACCATGCCTGATGTGTCAATCGGTACGTACTGCTGGATTTTTAAGCATCACGGACGCGAGCGAATGTCAGAATTTTTTCCTTTCCTTCTTTAACAATACAGACCACCTATTCAAATCATCGCCAGCCTGCCTCGATTTTATATCACCTACGCTGCTGACGATTCCTAAGGATGTGTCGAGATTAACTCTTCAATGCCCTTGTTTAAAACAATCGTTGTGAGGGCCCCTCGTGTGGCTTCCCATGATGCGATGATCACCTGATGCAAGATCTGGACATATTTTTCTCGTGCAGTGGGATTCTATTTTGATTGCTGGCTTCTACAATGTCAGCAACGTGACGAAATGTCGCCTGTCATTGTTGTCACATATCCTGTACGGAGTACCTACACACAGAGCAACACCACGAATACAAAAGGTACGCTTTTTGGAGAGAGGAAAGGTCGGAAATTGCCCAGAGCTGCGGATGATAATGGTACATCTGGTAAACCGATGGCTCAGCCGCGAGCGCGTCGGGTCGTTCACACGGCCCAGTCCCTCGATCAGGTTGAGCTTGCTGAGAAACGGCACGTCTGAAATGCTCACGTTCGCGTAGAAACAGGCAGAATCTTCTGGACCTTGCAGCTAACCGCCCTTTGCGCTATCAGATCCACAATGAAGTCAGAACCACGAACCACGAACCACGAATCGCTCATCGCTCATCGCGCCTGAAGCCTTGTTCTTGATTGTACCTGATAGGGGCAGGTCTCGCTGACTACATGTGTAGCCAGAAGCATTGCGAGGCTATATAATTTAGGTCGAACACGTTGACGGTTGGTTTACGAGGACCACGATTAACGATCCACAGCTCTCGCCGAGGATGTCGTCAAGTCTCGTTATCGGCGAAACCATGATGTGTAATGATCCCATATCTTCAGCGTTAGTAGACTACAGATATAGACTCAAGCTTGATTGTCATTGCTATCATGAAGAGCATCTGACGCCGTGCCCTCCGACCCAACCCTGCAGGCCTTCTTCGCTATCAAATCATCAAACTCGCTGCCTTCATGCCGCATTTCTATACACCTGGGCTCCTTGGTTACGGAACATGACGATGCCTCTCCTCTGCATGATCATCAGAGCCCTGTTGAGCGCCTGCTCGGAATAACCCTTGTCTGTGACCATCTCACGTTTCAACGAAGCCAGATTCGTACCCCAGCCGATGGCAAGGCGTCGCTTGAGCTCCGTCTCTACCTTGTTGACTTCGTCGTTGAGCTCCTTGCTTCCCTGGTTGCTGCCTTGGTTGACAGCATCCATGGTAGAGCACAAGAACAGCCTGATCGCCTCATCGACGTGCTCCTCCGTTGCAATAGGTGACAGCGCCAGCTTGGCCAGAGACTCGGTGATGCGAACAATGGCTTCAAGCTGACGCACAGTGATTGGGATTGAAGAGCGCGTGTTGGCTTCCATTTCCGCGGCATGTACTTGTCGCCTGATGGATACGAAGTGCGAAGAGAGCTTCTCGGCCGCTTCAGGGCTTAGACGAGGAGCCATTCTCCTAGAACGCGGACTGTTAGTTACGGTTTTCGTTACAGCAGAGGATGGGCCACTCACGACTTGCAATAGCTGATGTATCTCTTCATCTTGTCGACGGGAATTTCGGACTCGACTTGCTCCTCAACACCCCGGCCACCCATGTGGATGCCCATGACGTGCTTTGCTATTCTCTCGTCCTTTTCCCGAGTGTGCTCATCCCTGACGATGAAAATCATGTCGAAACGGGAGAGGATGGTGGTTTGGAAATCAATATTTTCACCTGGCGTCTTCATGTCGTCGTAACGACCGAAAATCGGGTTGGCCGCGGCGAGCACAGATGTTCTGGCGTTGAGAATGGTAGTGATGCCGGCTTTGGCAATAGAGATCGTCTGCTGTTCCATGGCTTCGTGGATAGCCACACGATCTTCGTCGCGCATCTTGTCGAATTCGTCGATACACACGACACCGCCATCGGCGAGGACCATGGCTCCGCCTTCCAGGTAAAATTCGCGGGTGTTTGAGTCGCGCTGCACCGACGCTGTGAGACCGGCTGCGGACGAGCCCTTGCCAGAGGTGTAGATGGAGATGGGGGCGCATTTCTCCACGAACTTCAACAGCTGCGATTTAGCCGTACCTGGATCACCAAGGAGAAGAACGTTGATGTCTCCACGAAGCCTCATGCCATCTGGTAGTATCTTCTTGGAACCGCCCAGAAGCAGGCAAAGAATGGCCTTCTTGATATCCCGGTTTCCGTAAATCGAAGGCGCTATGCAATCCGCCATGACGTTATAAAGATCAGGACGCCTGCTCATCTCCAGGAACTCCTGCTCCTCCTCGTCGGAGAAGATGGCTTGGCCTCTCGCTGTTTGGTCAATGTCGGTCAGAATTCCCACAGCTCTGAGGTAAGGAGTGCGAATAGCGACTGCGCCCCCGGTGGATGAGTTCTTGGTGGCCTTGTTCTGGTAGATAGAGAAGACGCCCTGAATAGTACATCTCGACCCAGGAACCACGCGGTTGGTCAGGTAGCGGTCTGCAGAGATGAGGACGTGTCTCGGAAGCTCGCCCACGGGAACCTGGTCCGGTGCCTCCTGAAGCTTGATGATTTGCTGGTCCACAAACTGCGACTTTTCGTGTTGAACAAAGTATGGATCCATAGGACAATCCACTTCGTCCCTAGTAGTCTTTTGTCTGCCACATGTTCTTGGAAGTGTGACGCCGGTAAATCCGGCTAAAATAGGTAAAGCTGTCGTATGCGCACAATTGCGGCACTGAACGGTGAGTTTGGTGGCCTTCGACGACATCACCGATGCACCGATGACGATTCCTGGAACTCTCACAAGTTGGGAGATCTTGAAGGAGTCCAGGTCACGGATCGGGGTTTCCTCAGCTGTTGAATGGAGCAGCAGCTGGTGTTCTGGCAAGTCGACTTGTTTTTCTTGGGGGAAAACGATTCTGTGCGTACATTTCTTCAGTGCGGATTCGAACTAATGCACAAACAGTCAGCAAGCAGGACCAAGAGAAGAGTCAGAAGATGCTCGCACAAGAGGGATGATTTCGGCCGGTGTCTTTGACAGCTTGTTCGCCAATTCCTCATCGTAGTTGATCAAGTCGGCCACGTCGACGTCGCAGTAGTACTTCTTGAGAAGGGCATTTTCCTTCAGCTGATTTCTGGGATTAAGAGTTTAGTGATGCTTAAGAGCAGAAGCGCTGCAATGCCCGGCATACCTGTAGGTGTAATCGTTGCCGTGGCGGAACTGGAGGATAAACTTTTCGAGCTGGGCCTGGACTTGAGTTCGTTCGTCGGAGGATACATCGGCGGGCTCAAACTGCCGAGTCGAGTATACCGATCTTCTATCCATCTTTGCGATTATCGTCTGTTAACGGCAGCTGTGACGGTTGTTGATAGAGCGAGTTGACAATCCGCATTCAGTCTGTGAAAATGTGGATAGGAGGGGCTATCCAGTTCGCTGGGAAACCGATTAAGGATGATTGCGCGCAATTCCCCTTTTTCACGCGAGAAAGCGCGACACGCGTTAAGTGGTTTCTGTTTCGGGACTAGGCGTGTCTGTTTCCATTCTTTACATAAGCACAGGAACTGTGGGGAGCGGGAGCGGCTGGGGTTCCAATAGGTAAGGCAGCGCCCCGTCAGGCTCTTCCGTACCGGGTAAGGGCCCCCCGAGAGACCTTGGGTACACCCGCTGTAGCCATGAAAACGTAATAGGGGGGCATGAGATGGCTTACAGAGGTATTCGCACTACACAGTACAGCAGCAGCAGCAGCAGCAGCAGCCTTCTGGCCCTACACCCGCTTGGGACATCGACTTCGGCTCTGGAAAGCTTGCGTAACTGGAACGTGGCTGCGCAAAAATCATCATCAGCTTATTGTCTTCTCCTTGTCGGTTGCGCCTAAAGTGTGATGATCTTTTGCAACCCAGTTTTCTTTGTTCTTGAACCCTGATGCCATCTTCTCCAGCGATGATACCCCAGTAGATTGGCTACGTGGCCGTCAACCTAGCTCAGTGTCGGCTTCCCTGCGACTATCCTGCGAACGAGCGAGAGATCCGGACGCACTCCTTGCGGCTTACAATCCAAGCCATTGCTTCGCATCATGTATCCCTCTCCGGGCGCCCGCGAGTCGGTGGATACTATATCGCCGTTGTCACCGTCGCGCACGGAATTTCCATTTCACAGGTCAGCTTAGCTACCTGGCCCAGCTTGTTGGTCACGCTTGCGCTAACAGTTACCAGACCAGGACAAGGTCATCAGCACCCTCCAGCTAGACGAGGATCGACAGCAAGTTCGATACACTCGATAGGCGGATCCCTAGACACTTCTTCCAGCAGTTGGGCGAATGCCGTGTTGGAGTCTGGACAGAACGGTAGGGAGTTTCTTGAACGTGCGCCTGCTCCGAAGCTGACTGTAGATCAGCCATTTCGACATTGCTGCAACCACCAATTGTTCGAACGGGGTTGCAGCCTCACACCTCAGCACCCGCATCCAGTGCGCATAAACCGCCCACGGCTCGCGATATTCCTCCAGTGACTCTCACGAACATCCCCCATATCGATCCGTCCGAATTCAAACCGTACCTATCGCAGGTCGGTGCCCTGTACGAACAGCTTCGCCGAGTGAAGGAACAAGATGACGACCGTCCTGGCTCAGCAGGTCGCCGGTCGGGCAGGCCCGGCGACTTCTTTGGAGACTCCCTCGACGAAGGATATTTGAAGCCCGCCGGCCGCCAAGCGCCGAGACGTAAATCGTCCATAGCCTCCATCACCTCGATCTCATCAATAGATGTCCCCGGGCCGCTGCGGCGATCAAGCTCGGGACTTAGTCGAAAAGGCGGGCAAGGACCGCCACCGTTATCGACAATTCCTAATGTATACTTTGACGAAGACTTCCACCTCGAAAACCCCAGAATTTTCGATGTCGTCAGCGAGCGATCTGAGGTGGTGCCACCGGCGCCGGGAAGCGTCGACGATAAGACCAGCCGTAATGGAGGCGCCATGGCTCCGAGAAAGGCCTTGGCAACCAATGCTATTCTACAGGAGAAGCTTTCGTGGTACATGGATACGATCGAAGTTCATCTCATCAACTCGATATCGACCGCATCGACAACCTTCTTCACGGCTCTCGGTTCCTTACGAGAGCTGCATTCAGAGGCGGCAGAGTCTGTAGAGCGAATCAAGACACTTCGCAAAGAGCTCGAGGCGCTTGACGAGGAGATAGCCACCAAAGGCTTGAACATTGTCCAGAAGCGCCGGCGTCGGGAGAATGTTGAGGCTCTCAACGATGCTGTACTTCAGCTGCGCTACATCGTAGAGGGGGTCGCGAGCTGCGAATCGCTGGTGGATGCCGGGGAAGTGGACAAGGCTCTAAGTAACATTGACACGCTGGAGCTCCTCATTTCCGGCGAGAACGACGATTCTCCTGACGCCGAGCCTCCCATGCTCCCTGCGGCGCGTCTGAGGGACCTGCGAGGGGCGACAGCCTTGCGAGGCGTGAATGAAGATCTGCAACAGCTGCGGTTCCGAATAGGCAGAGCCTATGAGTCCAAATTACAGAGTCTGCTCCTGGCCGATTTGCGTAGGCACGTCGAGTCCATCGACAGACGCGACATTCTGCTGCGATGGAGCAATTCCTCGTCACGTGCAAGAGGTGGCACTACAAAGGAATCTGCCGCGTTCCCTACCTACCTCGGTTCGACGCAAGACTTGCGAAAGGCAATCATGCCTAATATCCTCGGCCTTCACCGAGCCCAGCATATCGCAACGGCGATCGCGGCGTACCGGGAAGCCGTCTCGCGCGAATTGCGCAACATCATCCGAAGACCGATGCCCAGTTCCAACGACGACGACAACGAATCCATGATGTCTGCGTCGACGATGAGTGGAGGAAGGAATCGGTCGAACCATGAGAAGTCGTCTATCCTAGCAAGAAACCTGCGAGCACTGGATCCCAAGGACGCCGAAGACCTGCTCAAGACTATGTACCTCGGTGTCACGGAGAGTCTCCGAAGACTAACAACCCAAGTCAAGGTGCTTCTGGACATCGCAAGCTGCCTGACAGAGGAAGCAACCGCTGCGGGGCTGAAGTCGCCGCCGATCCGATCACCCCTCACTAGTCCGACCCCTTTTGATAGGGAATTCCCCCGAATGGGCTCCTCTCCCGACGGCTTTGAGGTCCAAGAAGAAATACACAAGGCCATGGATCTCCCCAACCTGCTCGGGCAGGCAGTCGACATGGCTCAGGAGAAGGTGTTGAAGGTTCTAAAGGTGCGCTCTGAGCAAAGTACACATCTCACGCTGCCCTGGTTTCTTCGCTACTTCACGCTTAACCTCTACTTTGCCAACGAATGCGAGGCAATCTCCGGTCGCAGTGGCACAGCACTCAAGACGCTCGTAAACGGGCACATCAAGGATTTCGTGCTGCAGCACGGCGAAGCAGAGAAGCAGAAGCTTGCGCAGGGCATGGAATCTGATCAGTGGAGCGCCAAGGACTTTGACGAAAAGGCCAGAGCACTGCTCGACCGCGTCGTCGAGAGTAGCACAAAAGATGCCGCCGTCTGGACCGAAGGCACGAAGATTTGGGAAGAAGAGCCAGACGACGAAAAGTCAAACGGGGAGTCGGGCAGCGCGCCCGAGACGAATGGCAACGGCAAGGAGAAGGCAAGGACCGCAGACATTGAGGGCGAGACATTCCTGCTGCCCAATTCTGCGATGCTCTGCCTCGAGGGCATCTCGCGTTTCTTGCATCTCATCGGCGGCATTCCGTCCATGGCGACGGACGTGGCGACTTCGCTTATCACATTCCTGCAGCTCTTCAACTCTCGGTGCACTCAGCTCATTCTCGGTGCCGGGGCGACTCGCTCTGCCGGGCTGAAGAACATTACGACGAGGCACTTGGCGTTGGCGTCGCAGGCGTTATCATTCGTCGTGACCCTGATACCGCACATCCGCGAGTTTGTGCGCAGGCACGCCGGTTCAGGGGCGGGAGTGTCGAGTCTCATGGGCGAGTTTGACAAGGTCCGCCGGCTCTTCCAGGAACACCAGAACAGCATCTACGATAAGCTGGTCGAGATTATGAGCGGGCGCGCGGCGCAGCATTCCAAGTCGATGAAGACGATCGACTGGGACAGCGAAAATGGCGACGGGGTACACGCGTACATGGAAACTCTGGCGAAGGAGACGACGACTCTCCACAGAGTGTTGACGAAGCACCTGCCCGAGACGTCGGTGCAGATGATCATGGGGCCGGTATTCTCAAGCTACAAGGACCAGTTTGGCAGGGTCTTCCAGGCCTCCGACCCCAAGACAGATACTGGTCGGGATAGGTGAGTTGCGTCGGACGCGCCACGAGGATCGTGTGCTAACAATCTGCAGCATGCTCCGAGACGTGGAGTTCTTCATCACGAAGCTCGGCAAACTGGACGGATTCCGCGACACGGGCGACTACCTGAAGGGCCTCGTCAACTCCAAGGAAATCAGGACCACGGTCTCTCCCCCGGAAGAGAAGCAGCAGGCTGACGGGGGGTCGGAAACGACGGCTTCCGCTTCGGCGTCGACCTCGACAGCGGAGCCGGGCAGCAGGCAGAGCGCAGAAGAAAACGGAAAGCCAGAGACGCCACCGGTTGAAGAGGAAGCCGAGCAGCAGGCGCCGTAATGAAAGAGGTAGTGTAGTCAAGTCAGTCTCCCATAGGATGGGCCTTGAGGGCAAGTTTTACCACTGTGTAAGCGGACCAGCGCAGCCACATTCACATGGAAATGTATTGTTGTTTTTGTCACATCTGCACCTCAGAATGTCTTGCGTGACACACGCACGTTAGAAAGCGTACTTTTGCAACTGTCAGTCTTCCCGACGGTCCACAAGCCCGCGGGACGAGAAGCAACTGCCACCCGGTCACCGGGACTTTGCGTACGCTTGTCACACCTCGACTATTTGACACATGCCCACGCAGCATGCAGGTAGGAATTCCCTCCCACCGTCTCCTTTGAAGGCAACATGTGCACTCCCCGGTGGTGTATTATGCAGCGTTTCCCCCCCACAACTTGGGGAGCGCGGACGGCATGCTGCATCCGATTCCTCCTCCACACTCCGGCCGTTGCCTTTGCGTTACTTCGGATGATGCTGGCCAGCCTGTTGGAGGTGGGGGGGTCCGGGGCAACGTCAGCTTCTTGGCTACTCTGGGACGCGTTAGGTGGTGCGGAAACGATGCCCAATAAGAAATCAAAAGAGAAATCAGAGATGAATGGAAGATGGTGTGAACTAGTAACGGATTTACCCCGCTTCACATTCAGGACCTGACGCGTGGATGTGGAAGCGGTTTCTTTTTGTCTCTCTCGGGATTTTCCCCTTGGTGTTGCATAGAAGCTTGCGTAGGAACAAACTCTCGAAACGAGTTGGGAGGAGTTCCCCCCACCCTTATCGTTTGTTGAAACCATCAATCCCCCCTGGGGCTAGATGTTCTGCCCCCTTGAGTTTTCCCACATTGAATTGAATTCAATCTGAGTTGAGGGGGGGTTCATCCCAAGAAGGGACGGAGAACAGACTACGGATACTCCAAGAAATAAATATTCTCCTTTGAGGGAACGGGAGGTCGGATCCCCGGATCGGGGCAGTTGGTGAGATTTATTTTATAATCTGCAATTTGCAGCTGCTATACGCATATTACATCCACCCTGACGGAAGTTATCGGTAGGCGAGTGTTACATGTGAGGAGACAGAGTACGTCCTTTGGCCCCCGTTTTACTCAGCCATGCACGGTACATTCCCGGATACCACGGCCGCCCCCTTCATTTAGGGGTGGGGTCTCCTTCAGCTTCAGCTTACCGTACGAGGACAATCCCGACCCGTTCGACGTCCGTTCCTCAGTTGGATGCGACGGTAATATGCGGTAGCCACGTTGGCACCCCCCAAAACCAACATGGTTTTCGAAAACATTGGGTCATTCTTTTCTTCTTAATTCTGTTTCCGTTGAAACTGGTATTGGTCCTATTCTCTAACTAGATACATGAAGATCCATCAAAATAATTCAAAGCTTTGCAAGACAGTATTTGCATGTCTCGAAGCCAAGGAGTGATGTGAAGTAACGAGATCAAACGTTGCTATTCGTGAAAGTTGCAACAGTGAGGATCTCTCGCCCGGGGGAAGAGTTGACTGGAAACAACTGAATTGCTCCAATTGTTCCAACCGCTCAAGGTGAAACGCCCCCGGTGATGAAGAAGAAAAAAGGGCTGAGGGAAAAAAAAGTTTGCCTCTTATATCCCAAGCATATCTCCCCGCTGGCCTGGCGAAAGCCTTCGCTCGTTGTTTGAGGGGTATCCTTTTGTTGGTGTATATATCGAAGAAAAGACAAAAGATGAATCGCTGAACCTTTTGAGGGTTCTTCTCGTCATCATGGAAATTGGGTCATCAATTCGTAGCGCACAGCGCGTGGCGGACGTTGATTGACGATTTCAACTGCCCGCGGGCATCCTTTGGGTGGATTGGCAAAAGAAAGGACGGACTGAGACTTTAGGCTGCCCAGCCGCCGAGGACGAAGGCACGCTTGACAGCAGGGGCCTCCTCGGGCTCCTCGACGCCATCTTCGCGCTTGCCGATGAGGGAGGTGAGGCCGTTCTTGCCGAGACTGCAGAAGAGATCCGTCTCCTCGGTGACCTTGGTCTGGACGTCGTCCCAGAGATAGTAGGCCTCGGGGCAGGAGTACAGGTCGCAGCCCGAGGTGGGGGTCTTGGCCGAGGCGGGCCACATCTTCTTGACACCGTGGACGTCGTTAGGGTTGACAATGGCGGAGACGTCGAAGTAGGTCATGCCGTTCCAGCCCTGGAAGGTGACCTCGCCGAGCATGCCCGGCGTCTTCTCGGCGCCGGTGGAGACGGCGTACCAGTTGCCGATCCAGCTCTGGGGGAATTCGACCTTGATCTGCTTGCCGGCGGGGACGGAAACGGAGTCGATCTCCTGCTTGCCGGCGGTGGGGACGAAGTGAATGGTGCGGTCGGTGGAGTCGAGGGAGTCAAAGGTGACCGAGTTGGCAGCGGCCGTGGCGGCGGCGCCGAGGAGAGCAAGCAGGCTGGTGAACTGCATTTTGATGGGTGAGGTTGTTGCAAGTGCCGGAGGCGGGTGGTTTGCTTTGGTCGTGTGATTGCAAGACGTCGTCTACAACAGAAGTGCGTGTGTTTTGGATGTCAAAAGGTGTAAGCCGCTGGCAGACCTTGAGATCGAAGTTGCCCTAGGTGGGTGGTGTGTGACGGACTCGAGAGTGGTTGTGAGAAGAGTGTTCGAACGGGCCTGGGCCGTTGAGTACCGAGAGAGCTTCCAAAGAAGGAGTGAGAAAGCTATCGTGTGAATGAATGAGGATGTCTGAAGAGACAAAGTTTCTGAGGCTCGGCCACGGAAAGGATAGTGATGCGGGATGGAGGTCAAGATCGGGGAGGGAGACGATGGGCTCGGAAGAGGGCCATACTTATATTTACATTGCGTCTTCCTTGACGGAGAATGAGTGAACTGATGAAGTGGTGGTGGGGAGCTGGAGCTAGGAGCAGAGTCCACGTCGGAGCTAGAACTGGGGGCGTCAAGGAAACGACTGTAACGGTAGTGGAGACCTCAGCCCGAGGTGTTTCCCAGAGATGCATGGTGCAAATGTCTCCATCGGAGAGTGGGTTGGGACATTGACAGTCATTGTCGTGTCGTGTGCTGGATCCGTACCCGCGTCTGATTTCACAAAGTACTCGATACAGACACATGCGATGGTACAAGCCGGAACGGCTTGTAAGTCGGCTCCCATGATTGGGTGTCGATGGTGTTGTTGGCCTCGCCGGGCTCAGTGTTTTCGGTCTGGACCTGATAGACATGCATCCTTCGGCTCGATGGATGTCACTGGACGCGAGAGCTGGAAACGCCGTGCCTCACCGTCATAGCCAAAGCCAAAGCCTGGCTCGTCGATGGAGTTGACCGACTTCGATCAACTGGCTGTCCCTGGCCGTTTGGGGCTGGATCAGGGGTCGGACAAGGCAAATAACATGAACCAAGACTCTACCAAGTAGAGACAACTCAAGTCAGTGGGCCGCCCGTTGAGCCGGGTTGCTGAGCATGAGTGATGGCAAGTTCCGGTAGCTGTAAGCTATTCTTGGTGGGTTTTTCAGGCTATATCTGAGGAGGTTCCTTTTCGTTTCTAGTGCCAAGACAGCGCCAGCGCCGTCGACCGTGGCAGAGCCCAGAGCGCGGGTTCGTGGGCGGCAAGGGGAACGGGTACCTAGCGTCGAGTCAAGGGACGGACTCGGACTGGGCAGTGCGGAAGCAGACGCAGATGCGGATGGATGGTGGAGGGAATTTCGGTACTGGCAAGCGATGACGAGACAAGACGAGAAGAGAAGAGAAGAGACCTGGGCAGTGCTACGAGTACCGGATACCTCAAGCCAAGCAATGTCTGCAAGCAGGCTTGGTATTCGGGTCTGCATGTAAGCGTTGGCACCGAGCTGGACGACAAGAGGATTCCCGGTAGGATGGCAGTCAGCCCTTGGGGCGGTTTCGATTTTTTTTTAGCTGCAGGATGCGACTGCGTTGCAAACGTCTCTTTGGAGGCGTCATTGGTCCAAGTCTCGACTGCTCGTGCCTGGTACCTGACGCCAAGAAGAAGAAAGCTCTCGGCGTGGCATGCCTTGACAGGTCCAAAGCAGCTGGGCAGCGGTTTGTGACTCGACGTGTTGTTGGCAGCAAGCGATTCGGGTCGATTTGAAGAGAGTAGAACTAGAGACCCAGCTCGCAAATTAGCGCGGCGGCTCATGATTCGTAGCCGAGCCAGCTGCAAGGGCAACGCGGCACTGCGTGATGTGTGGTGGATACAGGAAGAGATGTGCGCAATAGGGCACAGCAACGAGACCCTCTTTGGACTCTTCCAGGTTGGCCGAGGCCCGGACAGACGTGACAGTATGGGAAAGATGCGCCGGTCTGTACCGAGAGGAGAGCCCCTTGGGCCTGACAAGGGGTGCCGGACCAGGGCAGCAGACGGAAGCTGGTACACTAACGGAAAGGGAGCGCGCGGGAGTGCCGTCTGGCCATACCACTTGGGTATTGGGAGACTGGGCCCAAGTTCCCGTCAGGTCGGTTCATCTGGTCAACTAGGCAGGGCTCACGCCAGTCGGCCGATCAATATGATGAGATGCAGTTGAAGTGACGGGACGACAGCAGCGACGACAACGGATGAAAGAGAGACTGTCAAGCTCTGCTTTCTAGGTCTGTAGGTCTGACATGTCCAAACATTGGATGATGGCGGCGTCCGTCCGTCCAGAGTGGTGTATCGTGTGCTCTGCACTCTGTTGACTCGTGCTCTGGTCTGTGCCTACGGGCTGTACACACCGTGCAGTGCTGGAAACACATGGGCTGAAGAGAAACTGGGTTTCTGCGGCCAAGACCTTGTCAGCAGAAAAGAAGAAAAAGCAAGGCGTAATATAGCCATCAGTATGAGCCACAGGCCATCCATCTCGGTTGACCATCGGTCGAGGGGCAAGTATACGTAGTACCTTAGTTACAAGCAGGCCTTCGATACAGACGATGCCACGACGTCGGAAAATGGCTCTTTTTCCTGGCAAGTGACTCGTTGCCATCGCTTCGTCACTGGTGGGAGGAGGAACGTTTGGACAGGGTACTAGCGGGCCAACTGAAGGGAGAAGAGGGGAAGCAGACTTTGGACCTCGACGGGCGAATCGGGGAGGGACGCTTCAGGTCTTCGTGTTTGGGTCGCGGTACCTCCTGAACTGGGCTCTTGGAATTGCAGTCCAGGTTGTGATGGTGAGGTTGTAACTGGGAACCGGACACGAGAGAAGAGGGTGTGAAGGAGCACCCGAGTGGGCTTGTACCTGTCGATCATAGCCCGAGTGTGTGGAAATGCCGACACTGTAAGGGACATGTAGGTGGACGAGATGGGACTCTTTCTGCGATAAGGGTTTGGTGTATTCTGTACGTTTTCTCTAACAGTTCTAGCCAGGCCGCAGGGGCCGGTACAGCTCTATTCTTCCGGACACTGCCCCGACAGCGGGCTGTCAGGAACAAGTTTTTTTCCTGCAGAGGCGGTTTGCCAGCTGTCTGACAAGTATACTCCGTACCTGCAGAGTATTCTAATTGCTAGGTTCGTAAATGAGTTTGCCAGTACAGATGTCCGGTGTGGATGCCTCGATGAATTTTCGCACGATTTTTGGAGAAGAAAAAGCGCTATTTCTTCTCTTTGGCTTCGTGAGTCCCTTGACATGAACGGTTCATTAAAGTCTCGCCGACTGGCATACGCAGCTACTGACCACATACTGCGTAAAACATCAGGTGGTCGAACTACCTACCACTATAGCCTAGCACCAAGTTGAGACGAACGCTGCTCGCGAGGCCTCTTCCAAGTTCGAGGTTCGTGGGCAGACGACGACATTGCCAATATTATGGACACCATCAATACCAAACACGAACTTTGCAGGGCTGCAAGGTTCGTGGCCTACGGCTCCGTATATCAAGCTCGTATCTAAACTACGAAATAAGGTCAGAGATGTTCTGTCAATCCCTATCAAAGCGTCCCGTCGGTTTGGTCAGCATCGTCGCAACCTTGTCTGCGTCTGCCTCTGTCTACATGGGATGACATCTGCTCCTCACGTACCGTTACTCCGTGTTCCGTACACATCTCAACAAGTTGCAAGTATCGGGTCTCGCTCGCACGTGCCTGTACGTACGTGGTAGGGCAAGCACTACATACTACAGTATTCTGCCCGTTGCCAGGCACCATCACATCACACACGTCCATGGCACAAGTGGTCGCATGGGGTCCTTGGCGGCCCGTGGATGATCATTGGGACGGGGCCGTTCGAGAACACAGCCGGTCCCACTGATCATCGCACACACGCACTTGCTAGAGACCTGGACGCAGTATGGACCTTACATACTTTCCGGACGGACCAAGGCCGTCGTCGTCGTCGGTGACGACACGACCACGACGGCGACCGTCTTGCCGGTACCACACGTAGTATCCGTACAGTACGTACTATCGCGACAGAAACTTAGTTACCTAGGTACGGAGGTACTTTCTCGGGGCGAAGCCTTCTCCAAACAGAAAGAGGGTCCGTCCGAAGAAGGGGGTCCGAGCCGGCCATGCCACGTCTTTCCACTCGTCCCGGTTTTTGCTCCCTCTTGCGCTTCTCTTGTCATCCATTCATCAGCAATCCTCTCACTGGCCGTACAGGACTGCGTTGCTAGGAGAGCCGTTCAACGGAGCAACGAGCAGTGGTGCTTGTGTTACTTGCTCTGATGTTGCTCACGTTCGGTTCTTGATCGTAGGCATCAACCGAGTGGTTCGTGCCTGATCGGATGGAATCAGATCACTCGTGCAACCGAGGCGCATGGCCGGGCAAAAGTCAACCCGCCAGCCTCAATGCGCTCAACCGACCATGAAGCCATTGGGCGTATCAGAGAAGATGCAAGGGCACGTCGATAACGCTTCCTCCTCTTTGTTGAGGTCTGATGCGATGCAATGCGATGCGACGCGATGTGATGCCAAGCGGCCTCATGGACGCTGTCAGCAGAATCGGCCCCAGGCGCAGGCCTTTGTGGTGTAGAGCTGCCATTCGGTTAAATGCAGAGGTCGATGTTGAGGTTTGGTGCGAGTTGGAGGCATTTCCTGGTTCTCTGTCTTGTCGTCACGCAAGTTATTGACCGCAACACCGTCTGGCTGCGATGCCCATCCTCCGCCTTGTCGCAACTCAGGCACAATGGTTTGCGAGTGTACAGCTGAATGATTTCCATTCCTCTTATCGTGTTTTCCGCGCCGCAGCTGGGTGCGATACTGCGCCGCAGACAGGCTGCGTCTTTTCCATATTCCATAAGCTGTGGCGCGACATTGGTCACCCCACCGCTGGTGGCTCGCGAAGGGTGGAAATGCGCCGAACACGAGTCCCGTCTGGCTGATGGTATTTTCCGATTCCGCCCGCCACGGTGGTGGCTTTGAGCCCAGAATCGATACGCAAGCGAGTCCACGCCTGGACTGGCACCAAAGTGACGTTAGCCTCGGCGACTTTTCCATCAGTGAACACGAGCCGTTCGGTGACAGCCGTACGGTGTAGGAGTACCCTTCCTAGGCTTCTCACGGGATTCTATGGTGCTTCTAATTTCTCGTCGTATTCGACGAGTATGTGACCCCAGGCGTTCGCAAGATGGCACCACAGACCTGCTACTGCAAGGTCAAGGACGGGGCTGGCAACAAGAAGCACCACCGCCTAATTAGACCCCGGCTGGTTTGTTATCACTTGCCCAAAAGAAGATGGATGAACTGGCCGATCCAATGAGAAAAGGACCGCTTCAAGGCGTCACGGCCAGAATGACCTGCGGCTCGCCCACTATGTGAAGAGGAAACTGACACCACCTTGCAAGGGAAAAGGCCGCCTCGTATCGTGGTAGCCGAAAGAGTCACAATCTACCCGCCTCTTGGCCACATCTGGCAACTGCAGTTCACCAACTGCAAGGTGCGTACAGTCATCAACGGTAGTATTATCGAGTCCTCAGAGATCGAATCTGGAATGGATGGACGTCGTTAAGCGGCACGCCCGACAACCGTCCCAACCTCCCGGGCAAAGAGAACAAACAAGCCCCCAGGCTATGTGTAAGCTTCTTCCCAGCTGGGCAACACACACACACTCGCCTTCGTGATGCTTCCATGTCGACAAGCCATCTTGGCCGTACATAAGACGAGGGCCTTTCCCCGGGTTCTGATCCTCATCTCCATTCGCATACGCACATTCCCCATCGTACAGAACAGGTACTCGCCTTACATCTCGCTTCTCGCTCGCTCGCAGTAATCTGCCGTTTGGCAACCGTCTCTCGTTCAGCCAACGCTCGCTTCGCAACAGCATCACAGAATGAAGTTTATCCAGTTGCTTGTGCCCACCGCCGGGCTGGTGTCCCTCGCCGGTGCTTGGGGGAAGGACGCAAACACGACCACCATCTTCACCACGGTGGTAACCACGGCCTACGAGACATACTGCCCGGTAAGTCTGCTCTCTCACCTTGACAACTGACACCCCGAGGATAACACGCCACAGTCTCCCACGACCTTCATCCACCACAACGTCACTTACACCGCAACCTCGGCGACAACCCTCACCATCACCAGTAAGCCTTGTCCTCCAAGAGTCCCACACGTCCTCTTGTCCTCTCACTGACAACCTCCAGACTGCCCCTGCACCATCACAACTCACGTCCCCCCTCCCTACACCACGACCAAGCCCATCCCACCCCCTCCGGTCGTGAACACCACCTCTTGCCCGCCCGAGCTCAGCACCACCATCGTGACCGTCAAGACGCCCAAGCCTCCCAAGCCAACCTACCACAACACCACCGTCGTCCACACCCCGACGCCGCCCAAACCCTCCGGCCACCCGGAGAACCCGCCCAAGCCACCTCATCACAACGGCACTTCCACTACAGTAATCGTCGTCACGCCCACCCCGGAAACCTCTCTCGTCGGAGTCACCCCCGTCCCTCACACGCCCGTTCCCGTACCGCACACCAGCGTCGAAGCCAGCAGCCCGCCGACCAAGACGCCCGTCGGTCCGTCCACCACGAGA
The DNA here is from genome assembly GCA_001693025.2 of Colletotrichum lindemuthianum. NCBI lineage: Eukaryota > Fungi > Ascomycota > Sordariomycetes > Glomerellales > Glomerellaceae > Colletotrichum > Colletotrichum lindemuthianum. The sequence goes on along the minus strand of MASP02000140.1, from coordinate 38,759 downwards.
CCCGCCACCGTGCCCGAGACGGGGGCCGCCCACAGACTCGGCTCGGGCGTGGGAGCGCTGGCTATTGCTGCCTTTGTTGCCGTCCTCATCTAATAACTAATTTCGTGTTCGCGGTCATGCTCAAGGTCGTGTGAGAATGCGCCTCTGAGCGGACCTTGCTGTTTCTTTTCTGGCGCTAGAATTTCATCTTTTTTTCGCCCTCTCTCATTCTACACGATCCTTCACGGCCGGCGAAAAGTTGGGACAGACATAGACCCGGGTTGACATGACGATACCACATGGCATTTTGTTTGGAAAATGTTACACGGCGGGTTCGGAAGCGTTCATCGGAGTAGGAGTTTAGCCATACGGTTGCATCAACTGTCCTTACAAAAACACGCAGTAGCAATAAAACTAATCTAAGCGGGAGAGGCTTGCCGAATGGAGCTCTTCTTCGCGATACATTCCTTAAAAACCTGGCTGCCCCCCTCTTCTCTATCGGACCAGAACGTAAACTACCTACCGAAACGCACTCGCTGACGGTCAGATAAAACACCAAAGACGTAGCAGAAACTCCCATCTCGCAGCATCGCCAAGTCCAATATTCCAACCACATGGCAGCTGACCGCATAAACCCCCATCACGCGCAGCGGAACCAACGCCCACGACGTCCGTTTGACGAATCACAAGCGAGCGAGAAGCACCACCTCCCCTCTACAAGTCGTCGCATGCACGATTCTCGTATCCAACCCATTTTATCAACCGCCTTCTTCGCGAAACCCCCCTCCTTGTGATGTATACCGCAGAACCCACGTTTGCTCACCGATAAGCATATTCTAGTCGTCCTTTCCACATATGTAATAGGTTCACCTCGTTTCTTGGCCCTAAAAAGAAGCTCATCGGGGCGCGGGGGGGGGGGGGGGGGGGGAAAGGCCAAANNAGGGGGGGGGGGGGGGGGGGGGGGGGGGGGGGGGGGGGTAAAGGCCAAGCACACGGTTCGCGGAATCCCATTCCAACCTGTCGCTTGCCCCTCCCCATCCCCTCTGCCACTTTGGTTCGTCACCTCGTGTACGGAAGAATAGGGTGTTCATCCGATAGCTTCTTCAACCGACAAGCACTAAAGGATCCCCCAGCCCAGAGCTAAAATTCTCGTATTGGTCTTCTTCATCCCTACATTCCTGCGGGGGGAACAATCCATAGAAACGTTGCATGATGACAACACCGAATGGGAAATGTTCCATTCATCCAGAAAGATAGGGCGGGGTCTAAGATAATCAACGTCCCCTCTGCCTTTCTACTCCCACTTCCGCGAGAAAGGCCCAGACTCGAAAGTGCCATGGTAAACACTGGGTTGCAAGAAAGCGTGGTATCTTTAATCTAACATGCTGCGTCCTCTCAATACACATGTCATCAATGCTATGCTCTCCTGCGACGCTTCATATGATGCTCAAACGTCACTCCATCTCGAATAATTCCAGACCCCGTCATCGATGAAGTGATAGGAACCCTTCGATGGGTTAACAATCAGCAAAGCACCCGGCTCCATCACGCCAGAGACTCCTGTCCGCCACTGTAGCCCCGTGAGGTCAAACTATCGCTGACTTCCCACTTGACACTCCCGAGTAGACGTCCCAGGGACCACCAGATGCGAATAAACGATACCCTCACCAACCTCACGGAGGAAGCCCCGCCCCCGCCCCCGCCCCCCGCATTCTCGCCCTGGCCTCTCTCACCAGGGCCTTGGCCTCTTCCACCTCGAACCCGTCCTGCGTGAGTTCCGTCCCCAACCGGTCCGCCGTCTTAAAGTCCTCCGTATCCATGGCGTGTTTCGCGAGCCACATGCGCGCCTTGCTCGTCGACGCCGTCACCCCCGTCCCCTCGTTCCCCTCCTCTCTCCCCTCGCCGTTGCCCTCGTCGTCCGAATTCGCCGGCGAGTCGTTGTGGATGGCAATAGACTCGTTCAAGTTCACCTCGGCCGCGTTGTCGCCGCCCTCCTGCGCGAGACAGAGTTCCATATACGCTTTCGCCTCGGTGAGCTGCTCGGCCTGCTCGTACATCATGGCGATCTGGAAGAGCAGTTCCGTATCCAGGTGCCCCGTGGCGCCCTTGCCGCTGAGGAAATCGCCCCCTCCGCTTCCGAAACTGCTGCCGACGTCGAAATACGCGTCCGCCAGCAAGGCTCGCTTCAGTGCTTTGATGCCCTCCTGGCTGCGGCCCATCTTCTGCAGGCACGAGCCGACGGCCATCCACATCTTGCCGTCCCACGGTCTCAGACCGGCTGCTTTCTTGTAGTACCACAGGCTGTACGTGTGCATCTCCAGCATCTCGTACGTCTGGCCTAGGCCGTACCACGCTCGGTAGTCCCTGCGGTTGACATCGACTGCGCGGCGGTACGACTCGATGGCCGCGTGGGTGTTCTTGAGTTCCACGTATTCGTGGCCCATGAGCGTCCAGGCCGACAGGCATGACCGGTCGAGCGTCAGGGCCCGGCGGAAGTACTGGACTGCCTTCTCGTGCATGGACAACAAGGAGTAGTAGTTGCCCACCACCACACAGGACTCGGGTCGGAACTTGTCGATGCTCGAACACAAGTGCGCCAGAAAGGCGAGCTTTGGCCTCATGTTCATGACGTAGAGAATGTTGGAGTAGTGATCGAGAGAATCCAGCCTGTGTGGGTGCAGCGACAACAATCGACTAAAGTGTTGTTCAGCAGCCACGAGGTCCTTGGCGTGATATGAAAGCAGGGCGTTGCATGTGAGTAGGAACGCCGATGTCGGGAAGATGTTGATGAGTTGGTCCAAGGAGTTGGCCATCCCTGGACTGTGCTGGTATAGCTCGAGAGATGTGTGGAGGTGGAATATGTAGGAGACAATGTTCGTTGGGAGGTGTGATGAAATGCGGTTCAACTAGCAAAGTCAGCGAGGCCTGGACACGACCAAGTGTGGCTTACGTCGTCCATTCTAGAAATGATTGAAGCCATTTCCGACCAACAGCCCCAGTTCATGGGGTACAGGTGCACGCTGCGCAGGAAGAAGTCCATGGCCTTGTCCTCGTTCTTTTCCTTTGCGAGCACCATGCCGTACCTGGGGCCACGTCAGCAAGTCAGCGTCTCCAGACCGTTGTCGAACTCACAGGTATTCCAGCCATCCCTGGCTCCCCAGCACTTCGCCGTCGTCCGTCGTACGTTCGTCGAACCAATTGCTCAGGAACCGACTGACAGCGTTCAGCTGCTTGTTGATGACGTTCCCCAGATCTTGCGGACCCATGACCATTTCGGAATCTTCGTCTTTCCTCTTCTCTCCGGACATGAGCTTGGCGTACAGGGCCAGGAACAAGCTCTTCTGGCTCAGCTGCGGCAGCTCGGTGCTACTGAAGCTCTTCCCTGCCTCCTCCGCCCTCGTCTTTCCCTTGCCCTTTGGTGTCCCTGACGCGCCCTCGGCCTTGGCACTGAGGATGCCCGTCATTAACGAGTCTGGCAGGAAAACGGCGGCGCATCTGTCAAACTCCTTCGTGTCGAAGAAGGCCTTGGCCAGCAGGTACTTGTTGATCTCCCTGGCCTCCAGCAGGGCCTCTTCGGGGTCGACGTTGGGCGCGAAGACTGTGGGGAGGTATTTTCCGTCATGTTCGGCGACGTCGGTATCGTTCGAGGTCTCGGGTATGGAGTTGAGGAGCTCTGCTGCCCTTGGAGGTGTCAGTCGAGCAGGCGAAAGCAGGGGAGAGATAACAAGGATGGGGAAAGAGCTCACCATTTGGCCGAGCTATACAAGCATCGCTCCGAACACTTGACGACGGCATCCTGAAGAGATGCGCGCAGTTGCGAAAGGTCGTTGGCGGTAAGCGACATCTCTGCGCATCCTCGGCCGGCGCCAACGTCCCGACTGGTGTTTGTTGTTGCTCTGACGCGCGTGGAGGTATCGCAAGGCGGTCTGTTTGAGCCAATGGTGCAATCTTTTGGTCACGGATTCGTCCTGTGCCAATTCTCTGTGCAAGGATCGGGAATATGATGCCGTGAAGTTGTCGACTGCAGCAATATTGACAATGTACGACTTGTGTTTCTTTGGCCTGACGTAGTAAGGCTTCACGGCAGAAAGGCGATCCACAGCAACGTCGAATCCACCACGCGAAGCGCGATAACGCTAACGCAGTGATGCTGCTGTAGACTGTACGGTGTACCTGAGCTGACAGTTAGAGGTACCCCTCCAAGGTGAGTGACCACTGAGAACCGTCCAACATTTAGCACACACGCCAGCGCCTGGGGCGCCTGTCATCTCGATCATAGAAGACCCCACCCTGGTAAACCTACCCTGAGTGTCCGTCCCCTCCAGCGTCCTCGCGCCAGACCGCCTGCCGCAACTGGTTCCTGAAGATCGGATGAGGGGTCGTCGTCCAATACAGCAACCCAGCCCAACCCGTCGGTGTAGAACAATTTGAACAACCGGCGCATTAATTTGCGATCAAAAAGTACTCTGCGGTCTGCGGAAATTTGCCAACCCCCAAAATCGTCTCTTCGACATCTGTTCAAATCCTCGCCATTGTTCGTTCCCTCGTCCCCCTTTCCTTGTCTCTTCCCGTCAGAGTGGCTCCTCCAGATCGTCTTTGTCTTCTCGGGCCAGCTAATTATACCTTAATCCAACTTCCACCCTGAACGGTAAACTGACCTGCGACGCCTCGTTCGCCGAATCCAGATCTAGTCCAAAAGACCAGCCCAACCGTTCCAAGATGGCCAAGAAAACCACTCTCGCGGAGTTCGAATCCGTCTTCCCCAAGCTCGAAGAGGTCCTCCTCGAGCATGCGCAAAAGTACAAGCTCCCCAAGGAGGAGCTGGCGTGGTACAAGAAGGCAAGCCCAACACCACCATCACAATCACCACCTCTCTTCCACGATATCAACCCCCGCCATGGTGGCCGCGAGTGAACAACACACCGCGCACTCAAAAGAAACAGCACAACAACCAGAGACGCCAGATGTTAACAATGCGATATAGTCCCTCGAGATCAACACCCTCGGCGGCAAGTGCAACCGCGGCATGTCCGTCCCCGACTCCGTCTCCCTCCTCCTCGACAAGCCCCTCTCCGAAGAAGAATACTTCCAGGCCGCCACCCTCGGCTGGATGACGGAACTCCTGCAGGCCTTCTTCCTCGTCTCGGACGACATCATGGACTCGTCCATCACCCGCCGCGGCAAGCCCTGCTGGTACCGCCACGAGGGCGTCGGCATGGTCGCCATCAACGACGCCTTCATGCTCGAGGCCGCCATCTACACCCTGCTCAAAAAGTTCTTCCGCGAGCACGCCTCGTACGTCGACCTCCTCGAGCTCTTCCACGAGGTCACCTTCCAGACGGAACTCGGCCAGCTCTGCGACCTCCTCACCGCCCCCGAGGAGACGGTCAACCTCGACAACTTCTCCATGGAAAAGTACAGCTTCATCGTCGTCTACAAGACGGCCTACTACTCCTTCTACCTCCCCGTCGCCCTCGCCCTGCACTGCCTCAACATCGCCACCCCCAAGAACCTCAAGCAGGCCGAGGACATCCTCATCCCCCTCGGCGAGTACTTCCAGATCCAGGACGACTACCTCGACAACTTTGGCCTCCCCGAGCACATTGGCAAGATCGGCACCGACATCATGGACAACAAGTGCTCCTGGCTCGTCAACCAGGCCCTGCAGGTCGCCACCCCCGAGCAGCGCAAGATCCTCGAGGATAACTACGGCCAAAAGGACAAGCAGAAGGAGGCCGTCATCAAGAAGCTCTTTGACGACCTCGAGCTCAAGCAGCGCTTCGAGGAGTTTGAGGAGAAGCGCGCCACCGAGATCAAGACCATGATTGACAACGTCGACGAGAGCGAGGGTCTCAAGAAGGGCATCTTTGAGGCCTTCCTCGCCAAGATTTACAAGCGCAGCAAGTAAATCGACCCCCTCACATCCACCACCACCACCACCACCCAACAATCACCATCGCCGGTGACTGAAAAAAAAAAAACGCATCATCAGAAACAGTGGCGGCGGCGGCAGCGACGCATCGCGAAGCGACATCTTAATGTGGCGGCATTTTCCCCCATCAGCCTGTTATCCCTCCCACCTCGACGGCCGTGGTTTGGTTTGCAAATGGCAATGCATTTGAGACGGAAGAAGGAGAAAAGATACCTGAGTCCAATTGATCAATGATGATGATGACGACCATAGACCGTTAGATTCAGACATGTTGAATATTAAGAAAGAAATCGAACAAAAGAAAATTATTCTGTCCAGGAAGATCACCACTACTCATTCGTGATGTATCCCTTCCTCTTCTTCCACCAACATCTCTCCATCGTTTCTTGAACTCTGCTGCGTCGGACGCCCATTGCGTCGACATACCGGGTATCTTGCATGAATATCACCCATGCGCCTATTTCTCTGCCCGCCGGGCTTTCACACACACACACTCTCTCTCTCTTTCTTTCGAACCCAGAATTACGACTCGTCTCATCTCGAAACCATCTCTTCACTTGGCTCTCACGGGCCATGCCGCACCTCGCTTTTTTGGTCCGTCCATTCTTTTTTTCTCTTGTCAAAATTTTCTTCCTTCTCTACGGGTATTTTCGGGTCCGAGACACGGTTGAGACACAACGTTTGCCGAACAAGGGGACAATCCATTCAGTGTCTGACAGTGCCGCTGCGACCGAGACCCTGCGGCGGCGCACGCGGCCTCGCGTCGCGACCTCTGTCGCGCTCGACAAAGTTGATCAGAGGCACGTCCTCGTCGTTCTGCCTCGATGTGCGTCTCGGCAGGGAGGGCATGGGCGGCTGCTCGTTGGACACGACCCGGCGCATGGGCGCGCCATTCCCCGCCGTCGACCTGCTCCTCGGTCTCGAGGCGGCAGACTGCGATGCCATGCGCTGCGGTGGGTAGGCCTTGGTGGTGTTCATGCGCGTGACGGTCGGTAGTTGCGGTGCCATGGTCGCGTCCGGCTGGTTCTCCCATCCTGTGGCCATTTCGATCAACGGCTTGCCGGACGGGGCCCTGATCCCGCGGCCGTGACCATCGCGCCAGGCGGCGGGTAAATCAGGGACCTTGGGCGTCAGGTCGACCAGGGGTTGCGGCATGTTGTGCTTCGCTGAGGACGGACCATCCGATGTTTTTGGCCGCGATGACGTCGTTGGGCGGGCGACGGGCGGCCGCGACCGACTCCGGGGTTGCGGTGGGTGTTCCGCAGCCGACCGCGACGAACGTACCGTACCTCTTCTCTCCGGAAGCTGCCCCTGAGGTTCAACGTATTGCGTCAACAAGGACTTTCCGCCAGTGAACCCTTTCTCAGGTGCGTACTGGTACTCTTCCACGGCGGCGGTGACGGCAGCCTTCTCGGCCTGGTGCTTGCGACCTTCATAGCCGCGACCAAGCAGGCCGCCGGATCTGAACTCCTGGTCTTTGGCGAAGGGATCAATGTGCCTCCTGGGAGTAGGTTGCGACGCAGCCAAGTTTGGCGTCGTTCTTGCTCGGGACACGACCTTGTGCTTGTGTGCGCCCTGAGGTTCGGCTAGCCTGGACGTTTGCGGCTCTGGCAGAGGGTCCTTGCCAAAGTCGTCCAGCGGCTTGTCAAACTTGTTCAGGTCCAGAAGAGGGGAGAAGGTCCCAATGGTGTAAGGGCTCTCGTCTGCGGATGCCTTGGGCCGATGCATGGTGCCGCTCCTGGTGAGGCCAGTGGCCTTTGGGGACTTGTTACTGCTGTGCGACTTTTCCGTCTTGGTAAGGTCGACCTTCTTATTGACCAGATACCAACTGCGCCACGCATGCAACGCCTTCTTGAAGTCCTCGGCGAGTCTGACGTCGTCCGTGGAGAAGAAGTGAATAAAGTTCTCGGTGTTCTGGAACACGCTCGACTTTTGCTGGCTCTTGACCGCGAAGGTGTGCTTTTTGGGCGCCCTGATCTGCTTCAACATGTCCTTCTCAGTGACCGAGTACAAGTCAAAGTCGGACAGGTGGCAAATCGAGATTGAATCCTTGTCCGACGCCTTGGCATCCTTCTTTTTGGCCGAGAACATCTGACCCGTCTCCAGGAGAGTGAAGTAGCGCTTGTTCCACTTGCCCGGTCGCGAGCAATGAGAGATGGAAAAGTTGACGAACCCGGGCGGCGCGTCAATGGTGCGGGGCACGATCTCCAGGCTGAGATCGGGGTTCGTGTCGACAGAGTCGCCGGGTACGATGAGAAGGCAGTGCTGGCTGTCGCGATCCCACGAGTTGAGAATATCTCTCACCCTCTCATACCGCCTGACTCGGCGATCCAGGCCGAAGGCAAAGTAGCACTCCATGACGGTGCTGGTCTTGGGGTTGATGTCCTGTGTCATCAGGTTGGCAGCCGAGTACAGAATGTCGGCTGGGGTGGTGTCTGGGGTGACGGGCAAGTTGATGGACGACTGCATACAACGGACCGTCACTCGCTGGACGGTGTTAGTGAGGGGTCAATTGAGATGAGTGACATGGGACGGGCCCAACTTACGCGCTCGCCAGAGTTGCTAGCTGAGGTCGGGGCATCAGTCTGGGGCACGATGCCGCCGCCGCCGGCTTGGATAAAACGTGAAGGGTCCATGGTGCTGACTGGCCTGCAATCGCGCGAGAGAGGCTGGAAGTGCAAAGCAGGGGATTTGGTAAGAGTAGTAGCAGTGTCGGACCTGCGGCCTTTTCTGAGAAAGAAGGCAAACTTGTCGACGATGGGTGATCGCACTCGGGGCGGGGGATCGGGCACGGCGGCCAATTGAGCCTGAAGTCGAGCGAGATCCTTCCTCTTTTGTTCCGCCAAGATACGATCGGTCTCTGCTTCGAGACGGGCAACCTCGTCGGCCCAGCGGGCGGCTTCGTCCTGTTCCTGGTTTTGTCCCTGCGCGCGACCCTGCTGTTGGCGGCAGAGAGGAGGATCTTGGTCGTCCTCGCCGTCGGGCTGCTGCGGTTGAGAGCTGTGGCGTGGTGGCTGCTGGTATTGGTGATGCCGGCGCTGGTCGTATTCGTGGGTGGGGGGAGGCGGTCTCTCCCACTCGGCGTCCCTGATGAGCTCCTTACTGGGTATGGGATGAAGCGCAAGCTTGGTGATGATTTGAGAACGAGCGTGATCAGCTCGAGCAGAGAGCCTAAGGTCGGCGCATGTCGAGGAGGTGGTAATCAAGACTGGGTTGTGCGAGCGAGGTCTCAGCTGAGGAACGGGAGGTGGCAGGTCGCGTGCCGCTACTGCTGGTAGCACTGGTGGAAGTAATGCTAGTTCCGTCACCGTTGTTGGAACGAGCGACGGCACAGGAGGAGGTGGGATTTGAGGAGGACGTGGTACTCTTGGACCCAGACCTTGTCCCAGACCCGATCCCAATCCCAATCCTATTAGTGCAAGACCACCGTCTCCTGGGTCTCCTAAAGACGGCGTATATGCGCGTGCTTGTGCCTGCGTATGCGTATGCTGTGTCTGTGTCTGTGCCTCTGCCGCACCAGCAGCTGACGCTGGAAGTAATAACGCTGATCCTGCAGATGGGGCAGGCGGACGCTGGCCAAGAGGGTACGCAGCAGTCTGAATGGAACAAGCCCCTGGGGCTGGGGATCTCGACCCGGAACTGGTCCGCGCTAAGGAGAATAAGGAACCCGGTTCGCTTGGTGGCCTGGAACCCCCCTGCAAGGGGCTTGGGGTTTGGGTCTGGGTTTGGGGTTGGCTTTGTCTGTGACTTGACTTCTGGTTTGGGCTTTCGTTGTCGGTGGCGTCGCAATTGGGGGCTGCTTTGGGTCTTCGTCTGTTGGGATAGCTAAACCTGACGGGAGATTCTGGAAGAGGAGGCACCGATGGTGCTCTCGATGATGTTGATGGTGATGATGATGAAGCTGCTGGTGCTGGTGCTGGTGCTGCTCCTGGTATTGTTGTTCCTGCAGCAATGTATGCTGTGATACCAAGCGCATTATTACCGCTACCAAACCCCCAATTCAAATCGGGAGAATAGTTAGGTCCGTCGCCACAGCCAGCCCCAAACGCCTCTAGTCCAGATCCAAGACCATCCCACCCCCGGCCAAGAGGACTGGGAGATGAGGATCCTTCGCCCGTATCACGCCATTGCCATTGCGAGAAGTGCGATCGGGATTGCAGCGGCGTCTGCGGCAGAGCTGAGAGAGCCGGAGCCGTCCGCCTCCTTGCTGCCGACGATGGAGTGGTTTGCTGCTGTGTGCGCTTGCCGGCGGCCGGTGACCTAGTGTTGGCGTCACTGGGAGCGATGTTCTCCTCGTCGACGGCAATGCCGAAGCAAACGCCAATGCTTGTCGCGGTGCCAGTTTCCGTCGTGGCGTTGGACACGGTCTCGTCATCCTGAAAAATGTCCACCTCCCAATCTCTCCAGTCTCGGCCAAAGTCCAGCACGCTCTTGTGCTCCCGTATACTCCTGTACCGGGTGAGCCTGCGGGCGGTAACGCTGTTGCCCCGTCTCGGTGGATGCGGAGCTGGTGATTTCGGTGGCCCTGGACCTGCGGACATGGTCCGACTCATGCGTGGAAACCCTTCCATGACGCAACTTGTGCAAACGTTCTACTACGTATGCTATCCTGTATCCCAGACTCGTTCTCCTGCGTCCTGGGGGAAACTCGATCGGATGACTGACAGTACGGATACTACCGCTCTCTCGATATCCGAACTTATCGGTCGACTGGGTATTGATCCGACTTGTCAGACTGCAAGGGGCCCAGTCTCCGTCCAACACTCCCCGGATTCTCGTCCGATGGCCTCGATTGCGACGGCGATGCGATGAGGTGCCCGTTGGATTAGGCTGTTCGGGGTCTCGCAGCGTAGCGTTGCTAGGGACCTTAACTCAAGGGCAGGTTGGGTAGCGTCAGAAGGCAACGGCCCAGTCCGCTGGGTCCTCGAGCTGATCGCCCCCAGCCCAGCAGGGAACACCTGAAGGTTATCTTGCGTCCCTCTGCAGTCCTCCCCCAGGACCCTGCAGATCATGCAAGTGATTGATAACAGCCTTCTGCGATTGAGTGAGTGATATAGATAGGGCTGTTCTCTGAGAATCGAACTTTTCTTTCCGTCTTTCGGAAGTCGCGTCCCCGGTAGACTGGCTGAGAATGTCGAATGATTAACTGGTGTAACCATAGGCAGGCGAGAAGAAGCAAAGTGAAGCAGAGAAAATTAAGCTGATTGATGACCTTCGGACGCAGGGATTAATCGGGCGTTCAGGTACGGGAGACAAGGGAAAAGAAAGAGACCAGGTGAGGAGGCAAGAAGGTGGCGAGACCCTTCATCCCATCAAAGTCGACTCCGGCTGGACGGGAGGCAAGGGAGGCCTTTTTACATCTTTTTGCAATCAAAATCATCCATCTCGAAGAGAGACATGGCATGCGACATGATGCGACATGGAGGAAAGAGCCGGTCGTCGAGGAATGCGTCGATTCAAGGGACTGTTCGTGCTATTGCCTCGCTGCGTAGGAAGGTAGCTAAGGTATGCATGGCACCTGCTACACTTGGACTGGATGGGCAGGTGCTGGAGGCACGCGGCACAATGATGCGTGATGGCCTCAGCCTGTCCCAAATGCCAGTCAATGTCTAATTTGCACCCGTCAATTGTGCCATCGCGACTCTCACCGACATGGCATTCCAGAAGCACTCCGTTTCTATGTACTGCCCTTTCTGGACGCGTCTTGTCTACGGCTTCCGGTAACAAGCAGCGCGTTCCATTGACGTTCTCGATCGTGTCACACGTTGCATTTCAGGGGCGTCCAGAGATGATTTCGTAATTTGAAATGGAGTCGGCCCTCGGCTTGCTGAGATTACATACTCTCCCTCCGATACTCCGGCCACGTCCGACTAATAGTCAATCTTCCGTCCAAGAACGGCTTTTACGAGTAGGGTACCAGAGAGGTCATCGCCGTCATGTGGTGCCCAGCATTGTTTGCCGGAACGACCTTGCCAGGGAAGCCCAGCCTATCACAGCACAGCACAGCAAACATGAGTGCTCCACCGTCCCCGGAACGCGTGCATTCTCGCCCTTGAGAAGTCGAAATCGTCGATTCGCATGCACAAATCCGTCATGATTCAGGTTACTGTCTAATGACGGAACGCGTGCACTTCACGTCTCCACCAGCCGATAAAGTCGCTCGTCGACACGTCGATACCCAGATCCTTGAGAGCACGCGTGCTGAGATGACAATCGTATGGTCTCTGCACGCTTGCGTTGGGGTCGTTGCCCTCCGTGTTGGCCACGATGCCATCCATCGAGAGACCCATGATGTCGGCGAACTTCTGGCAGATTTCGTACTTGGTCATCTTGTCCTCGCTGGAGAACTGCAACACCTTGGGGTAGGAGCTGCGGTCGCCGGCCTCGAGATACTTCACGGCGATGTCTGGCAATCATGTGTTAGATCGGCGCGACTGAGACCGCGTTAAAGAGTATACATACCGTGACACACGCGCCCAATGTCTTCAGTGTTGGTGGGGTATCGGATGGCCCAGTGTTCCATCTTCACCTTGGAGCTGCCGTCCTGCGTCTTCCATAACGTCTCCAGGAGTACGTTGGTCGCACTCTCGGAGGGGTTGTCGGCCTTGCCGTACAAGACGGGGACTCGGAGGACAAGGCCGAGTCCTTCGCGCCCGGCCTCCTTGTACTCCCGCAGGACCTCGTGCTCTCCGTCCAGCTTCGTCTGGCCGTACAGGTTGGTAGGGCCGGTGGGCGCGTCAGCCTCGTAAGGGGCTTCGCCCGGCTTTCCAGAAAAGACATAGTCTGTGGAGATGTAGATGAGCAGAATGGAGCGAGCAGCGCAGAGGCGCGCCAGAGCCTTGGTGGCCTCGACGTTGAGAGCTCTGGCGGCGTCGGGGTCGCTATCCACCTTGTCGGGGAATCTTTGAGCGGCACCTATTCATCTCTGGATGAGTAATTGTCCTTCACCAAGTTTAGGTCCGATAAAGTTTGACGCACAGTGCACCACTACTTGTGGCCTGGGAGTCGTTAGTCCAGGGTTACCAGAGTGGTGATGGTACCGTGGAAACTCACTTGGACTCGTCGAGAAACTTCTCAACTTCTGAAGTCTGCCCCAGGTCGACCTTTAAAACGGACACATTGTCGGCGCGAGACAGGCCAGTACCCTTGACATTCCAACTCTTGAGGTCGAAAACTCTCACGACCTGTCTCCCCAAAAGACCGGTCGCACCAGTGACGACTACGTTTTGGCCAGCCATGTTGGATTTACTATGGCGATATGAGGCAAGAATGGCTCTTTCCAACTGCAGAACAATCGAGCGATTCGTTTTTCGCCAGTGTATATTACGTCGCTGCTTTTTGCAGAAAGCTCTCTCTCTCTGCTAATTACCCCGCGGTGGGGGTTTCCTGCATCACTTACGACGACTCAATTGGACAGGCACGTCAGATAATTACATCATATTCACCAAACGCATACAAGTACGAGTTGCCGCTTCTTTCGATTTACAAGACAGGGAACCCAAATATCAACGTCGACAGAACCAGGCGTCTTCTTCAGATGAACCAACCTAGTCCATGTCTGCACGGAGTTTCCCATGAGCTTGCTAATTACTTGGCCATCCCTAGCAAGCCAAACCTTGTGCCTTTCTAATTACAGCAAGCCAAACCTTGTGCCTTTCGGATTCCAGCCAAGTCTCGCGGCGGCCTACATCTCGAGTCAGGAATCCCCCACGATGCCTGCTTCAACGTCAATGTAGTATCGGTCGTATAACTGCTACTCGATGCGAGACAAGCTTGGGAAAGTAGTCGTTTCGCACCACTGGGGAAGCAGAAAACGAGGCAAGGCCAAATTCAATCGTTTCGACATGGTACCTTGCCCGAGCATCCCGCATTGGAAGAGTTCACCGAGGGCAGTCCACCAGAAGTAAGCGATGGAAGGACGTCGTAAGTCGCCGCCAACACCTGATTGCCGTGTAGTTCGTCCCCTAGTCGGGACGCTTGTGAGAGACCAGGCGGCGCGACGGCGCGATCGAGACATGGACAGGGAGAGCCCTCGCCTGCCAAGTCTCGATTGGCGAAGGCATCTTTCATTTAGCAAGGCCTGCGGGGTGAGTTTCAATTGTAGCTAGTGCTACTCTACCCTGGGAAGAGGAGCTTCACTTGGAGCACATGTGCCTTCCGGACGGAAGATGCCGCTTTCTGCTAAGACGTGGGCTTACTGCATAAACCAACATGCCTGAGATATTCAGAACAGGTTTGAATGCTGCTCTTCTAATACGAGCTGGCCTCTGCTTCACGTCGACAGACACATTGGCGAAAATGCCAAAACCAATGGCAATATGGCCAAGGACTTGAAGCGTAGGTGCCGAGGTTCAGTCGCGTGATGCCACGCTCACCTGGCACGCGCAATAAGGCCACGTTCCTCGCCATCTCGGACAGCCTGCCAAGACCTCACCAACGCAAGCCACTGATACATACCTCTTGCTCGGACTTGAACCCTGAGCCGCTCCTTGAGTCTAGTCTCGACTTCCCCTTGATGGTGCGTGGGGTGTTCAGAGCGCGCAAGGATATGTCTCCTGCGTTCTGTACTTATCTGCGTGAGCTCTGTTGTCGTAGGGTGGCAACTTGAGGCTGTTGATGTACCCTTTTGAGTGGACATGGGTTTTTTTGGGGGGGATCCGTCTCTCTTCTTTACATTAAAGACTTTTATTATAATAGTACCCAACTATACCCCTATTTATCATCACACATTTTAGCCATTTCATAACTCCAATCTTTCGTAGTCAGGATTCGAAAGTAACGACAGGCAACAATCAAATACTACAGCCCTAATGAAGTACTGTAGTATATACTCGTCGTGACTAGGTAAACACAATAGGCCAGGTCAAGCAGAGTAGTACGGTCACTGATTCAGACCCAGTTCCAACACGCGAGACCGATGTTGGACGCATGATAATCCAAGCGGCGAAGGTGTGGATAGACGAACCGGCGGTGGCTTCAGAACATCCAACTTACCATAACGGTTCTTTTTGCCCTTTTTCCCCTCAGCTACATGTATGGACTGAGCAGTCGAGTGTTTATCTAAAGGGACTTGGAGTTGATCAGTAGCCGATAGGCTACATGTTCTCATATTGTCCCCCGTGTGAACTTGCTGACTAGAGTACCTCTATGTGTTTTAAGTCCCAGCAGTTCCAACCTTTTTTTTGGGGGGGAACCTTTATGACCATATCAGAGGAGTCAGCATGCCTATATGTAGAGATTAAGCAGCTATATGTTTACCTAGCGAGATGTGGCTGAGAGGCTTAGGTCCTCACATTATCTCCTATGGGAACTTGCTGAGTACGAGTACCTCCGTGTGTTCGAGTCCCAGCAGTTCCAACTTTTTTTCGGGAACCTTTGTGACTGTGTCAGATGAATCAGCATATATGTAGAGCTTAAGCAGCCATATATTTACCTAGCGAGATGTGGCTGAGAGGCTTAGGTCCTCACATTATCTCCTATGGGAACTTGCTGAGTACGAGTACCTCCGTGTGTTCGAGTCCCAGCAGTTGCTTCTTTTTTTTGGGGGGGGGAACCTTGATGGATATGTCAGAGGAATAAGCGTATATGTAGAGATTAAGCAGCCATATATTTACCTGGCGAGATATGGCTGAGAGGCTTAAGTCCTCACACAGTCTCCTTTGCGGATATGCTGACTACGAGCGCCTCTGTGTGTTCGAGTTCCAGCAGCTCCCAACTTTTTGTCACAAAAAGCTCTGTCGGAAGAATCGGTATATTTGAAGCAGTCATATTTCTCCGGCGGGACTTGGATGATTAGTCGGTGAGAGGCTACAGGCCGTCATCCATCCTTTTGCAGACTGCTGCATCGTACAGCTGTTCATGTCTTTGTGCTTGAACCCAGCGCTTTCGACTTTTGATTCGTTAGTTGAAAAGACTACTCATTACCTGTATGCTGCCTTCTGTTGATCGTAGAGGAAAGCAACTTCATGTTTATCCCATCTAGTTCTCTGGCTAGTACTGTGGAATGGACTACACATGAAGTCCAAAGCAGCCACGTATCTTCCCGGCGGAACTCGGAGTTGTCCAGTAACTGAAAGGCTACGGGTTCCCATGCTTTAGCCCCCTCGTTTCTCCATTCATCGTACAACTCACCATAGCAATACAATATGCCTGTGGTTGAATTCCAGTGTTCCCCTTTTTTAAATTGCAAATCGCGTAATGGCTACTCAAATCGGCATACATGATCTAAATCAACCAAACCTCTTCTTTTCTAAATACCCCCCCAAACCACCAGTGGGACCGGCACATCAACAAAGTCCACATTGTTTCTTCTCCAACTTTGAGGGTTTGCGTAACTGTCAACTGCCCAAGACTGACGAAACTAGACTATGTATTGCCTTGATCGAGTGCTAGTCGGCTTGGTTGCGCGTGGAATCCGGGAATACCCTCCACTCGACCGCTTTGAGTCACCTCACGTCCTTTTTTTCTTTTTTGAGAAAACCTGCTAAACTCCAGGGGGTATAGAGTCGGAATTCCCACGTTAGAGCAAAAGTCTGGGCATCCTGCTCTCGCTTACCTTCTATCATCGGCAGTCCATGCCGCGAGGCGTAACCCATCATGATTTAGGAAATTCCGACTTTCCCAGCGTACCGTGGTATGTGAACTCCAGAGCCGTGAAAGCAGACATTGACGCCACACACAGTTCACCACTGACGTCGGTCAACGCATCACCGAGCAAGGTCCACGCAAGACTAGAAAAAATTCGTGAAGCGTCTATTCCAGCACACATCAGAATCCCCATACCAAACGTCCCCGAGTGCCCGCTCAGAAACTCCCCGAACTCGTCGTCGTCGTCGCGTACATTTTCGCCTCGTAATCCCCCCCCTTGCCGCCACCACCACCGCCCGCCTCGGGCGTCGAGTCCCTCTTGTCGTCGTACACGATGTTCACCTCGCGCGTCCTCATGATGCCGTCGTACGTCATGATCTCCTCCTCGCTCCCGCTCGGCGAGTGGCCCCGGATCTCCGACCGGCCGCCCTTCATGCTCTTCAGCTGGAACGCCTCGTGGTGCGTGTTGGCCCTCGACCGCGCGTGGTTCGTCGCCGTGACCGTCGTGCGGGATTTCTTGGTCGGGTCGCCGCCGCTGCGTGGGTAGCCGTATTTCCCGTGGGAGGAGCTCTTGAGCGAGGCGAAGAAGCGCGGGAACCAGCGCAGGAAGAGGCCGCGCAGCGCGGGGGCCGAGGCGGTGATGATGGCGAGGTTCGTCTCGACGGCCGAGTAGGTGAAGCGTATGTCGTAGGTCGGATCGTTCATGTTGATGTGGTACGACACTTCGACGAGCCAGACGAGCCGGAGGATGGAGATGGCCGTCACGCTGCGGTCCGCGTTAGCTGATGATGGAGACAAGATAGGGGGGTTTATGGACAATGTGACGTACACTCCTCCGAGGGCAAAAACAGCAAGGAGGGCCATCTTCACCCTGACGGGCATCTTCAGCCCCAGGAAAATCCAAAACGGCAGCGCCAGTGCCAAGACATCCGTGAGAATCGTCAAACTCGCCGTGCTCACGTAAAACGCAGACATGTCGATACACGTCCCCTCCGTCGGCGGGTTCCGTCCCGCCTTCTCCCAGAAGTAGCTGATGGGCCGGCACTGGAAGATGACGGTGATGAAGATGGCCATCATCAGCGCAATGTTGAAGACGTTGAGCCCGACAATGGTGTACCGGATGCTCCGCTTCTGGCCGCTGAGGCGCAGCAGGAACATCAGTACGGATGTCTTGACGAGGGCGAGGATGGGGTTGTAGAGCAGCTGGATGATGTAGTTCCACAAGCTGCCCAGGCGGTGGTCGGCCTCGAGAGGAATGTCCTTGAGGTGGATGCCGATGAAGCCGTAGTGCATGCCCATGTACGACGCTGCTGTTTCTGCGATGGACTCGGCCTTGCGATGCGGTCAGTTGGTGTAAGCGACTACGGTGCACCGTAGAGACTTACCATCGCGAAACATATCAGTCCATCATCTGCGAGGGGTTGTTATTAGTTGCACATTCAAATAGAGTAGGATATCAGGTTCAAGACTGCGTCTTGGATATATCATCGTGTGAATGAACGTACCCCAGCCGAACTGCTTCGTACTGACTCGACTGTACACCCTCAGGCCCACGACGATGACTGCGAGCGCGGGGAAGAAGAATAGAATGAAGAAACCAATGTGTTGCAAAGACGAGTGAGGATACGGGTAGTCGTCCGAAATAGGCGGCAGCGTTCTCACGGCGTCCTCGGTCGTATCACGGACCTGCTGCGCGGCGTGGACCAAGGCCGCAATGGTCTGTGACATGTTGAAAAGAACGGCCCCGGCTGCGAATAGCCTCGTTTCTCGACTGCACAAGAGGAGGCAGCTGGCTATTCGGGCCTTGGCGAACAAACGTGGGGATCGGAATCTGGACGTCAGACGCGGAAAACGCTTCAATAACAAAGTTTGGGGGGGACCGGAGCGAGTTCTATATGCCGCCGCCACCCCTACGATTGAGATTTGTGTGTAGCTAGACTACTTGAATAAGGACACTAAAAGCTTTTTTCTTTAACCGATCGCCCTGCGAGCTAGTCAACTCCCTGAACATGCAAAAAAGACTCTGGCGGCCCAAAGACGAGATTAGGCGTGTCCTTCTTTCCCACCTGCAGCGACAGGGTCTGAGAGAGGGAGAGAGAGAGAGATACGGGATGGCGGCAGAAAGGACATCTCGTCCTCCTCGGTGACCATCTCGCCTCGCCGTGGCGTCGGGCTTCCAAAACGGCTTCTGTGCCACTCTTGTGGGCGCGGCGTCAAGAACTGGAGCTCTGCGAGGGATCGATGGTAACCCTACACCACGGATATCCCATCTACGGCCCCACTGCTCTGTGGCTAGGCAAGGATACGCGCACCGGTGTACGAGGCAAGACTGGCTGGCCAGAGGCGAGAAGTAGGCCAGCCCTAGTGTGAAGGGCCAAGAGAAGAGGTCTGGAAGTTTGGGAAGACTTCCACACCATCCCACCCGTCGATATGTCTTGGGGGTAGATTGGTAATGAGGTATGCTTTCTTCTCCCACGACAACATCGACGTTGGAGATTATGTTCGGTGGTGAATCATGCAATCATGCCATCCACACATCGCTGTTGTGGCTTCATCGACAGCTGCCAACTGCGTTGAAATGGGCTCATGTCTGTGACTCCAGGCATCAACAAGCTTAGTTGCGATGCGAGGGTCTCAGACATCCCCCATCGAGGTTGTCCAGCGCAAACAGGGTACGAGTATCCGTAAGTCATGCGCCCCATCCGTTCCGCCAAAGGGGAAAGGAAGCCGAAGGTCTTCGCCTTGTGCCCCACGGCTACTACTGCCTAGATTCTGGTGTACTGCGGAAGGTCGAGTAATTAAAGAGTGATGGAGTTCTGTAGGGCGGGTTGCACAGCGGGGGCCGAATCGAATCGCGGGTGCATCTGACTGAGGCGTGGGTCCGCTCTGGAGGCAATTCTGGAATATCGAACGATTTCTGGGTGTGTCGTCGTTCGTGGGGCCGAGATGGAGACCATACTGCGTACACAGTACGGATAGGCTATGAACAGAGGGATACGTAGCTGTGATGGCGAGCATGGATTGTTCGTATAAGTCGGCGTACTCGTAGTCTCGATACTCGCGCTTCCTAGCCGGACCCCGGGACGCAGGTACATTGCTGCGTACTGTAGTATACTACACACTTGTTGTACTCCGTAAGATATGTATCCTTGCGGAATATGGATACGCAGTAATTAGCCTCTACACCGGGGTTCCGCAGCAACTTCGGACCAAGTGAAACTGATTCCCACCAGGGACTTTTACTAGCGCTCCGGCAGCGGGAGCGGGCAACCTGAGAGGGTGCTGAGGAGAGACGGGCTGAAGATGCGAGGAAATCCGACCTTGACAGTAGTGTCTTTGGACATCGATTGCTCTGCATGCTCTGCAAGGGAATAGGGGGTTTGCCATGTTGGGCGACGGTGGCCGAGAGTGCAGAAGAGAAGGAAGGGATTCGTGTGTGATGTCGGGATTAACAGGACCTGAAAATGGCCGAGGGAATGGCCACCACCTGAATGGCGACACAAGAGGTTGATTAGCTTGGAAATTGGCTGCAACATGCATGGAACACTGCTGTGCCGCTGACTGCGAACAGCAGCACCCCTGGAGGCCACGTTCGAGTGAAGAAAAAATGCTGCAATCGTCGTGTGTGACGGTCGGGGAATTACCGACTGCCGCGGTGCCACACGCATTGCTTCGCCGTGGCGTTGTTGGTGCGAACATTGGCGTCGCGTTTGTGCCGAGTCGATGAGAAACGACATGTCGTCGACCGCGTCGTCGATATCACAACAGACAGTGGCCCTTTTCTGTCACCCCAGCCTGGCAGATCTGTATCCGTATCCGTACTTTGACCACGCCATCAGCCAGGCAAGGCGATGAGATAGCCTCACAAAATGGCCTCTGCGCCCCTTTTTTTTTTTTTTTTTTTTTTTTTTTTTTTGGGGGGGACGNNCTGCCCCCCTTTTTTTTTTTTTTTTTTTTTTTTATTACTTGCGGGAGACAGTGCGGTAGCCGAAGGATTTGCAGAGCTGCGAGTCCACTGCGGCAGAAATTGCGGCGGATTTCATCTATTTCTCTTTCGCGGGACTGGGGTTGACGACATCCGGGGAGGGGTTCTCCTCCCATGCCGACCAGCCGGCCGAAACAGGCAATTCCGTAGCGTTATCAACAAACCGAGAAGAAGAAACTCGCGCAAGAGCCGAGACAGTGAAGAGCCAGCCGGAGGTTGAGTGGTCTGCATTCTCAACACTGACAGCGGTATGCTCACTGTCTGCGTGGATGGGCAGCTATGCCATCTGGAGGTGTCTTTCGTGCGGGAGGCTGTGCTGCCAGCGAATAGTTCCGACAACCGTTCGTCAGGGTCGCCATCGCCAGCTGGGATTATACCGGATGAACCGCCTTCTCAACGCAAGTCGTAAGGATCTGGCATTCGAAATTGATGGCGTAACAGTACATAATAGTACGTCCTTCTCCCATCCCACTGCTGCCAACTGAGGTGTTGGCCGTGTGGATCAAGAGGCGAATGGCAAAACCACCAAGTGGACCTCGTGGAGTAGGAAAAAAGAGCGATGGGAGCTGAAGAGACTGGAAAACAGCAAATCGGATGCCACTTGACGGACCTACTTGACTCAGTTGCGAGACAAGATGGAAGGCCATCACCACGATGAGAAATCGTCCAGAATCTCAAAGACCAGCCAGGCCATTTCGGTCTGCACTCAGATGTAGTAACCGACCGACCGGCCTTCTGGCGCCCGTCGTAAATCCACGCATCACCTCCACGTCTCACGTCCAACAGCACCGAGATGAATGCCACTCCAGCAAGGATCGGAGCCTACGCCCCTGACGGTTGTGGGGGGCCACCATCTCGGCCAAGAAGCCCAAGCTCCAAGGCCGTGATTCCAACGTCCAGCCACTCAACGACGCCTGCTAATTCGTGCCGCATCCTGGACGACGCCGGGTTTCAAGTGGAGATGAAGCTGCACGTCGTCCATGTAACCTACCGCAACCCTATCCGCAAAGTCATGGCCCTTCTCACATCGTTCATTGTCCGAGTCTGCAAGATTTTTTGTTGTCGAATGTTGACGGCCTCTTCTTGGCCTTCCCTTGTCTCTGCTCGCCTGCTCTTCCCGCAAGCATGGCTCATCTCCCTTTGGAGGGTCTCTGCAGGAGTTCCATCATGCTCAATGTGATCTGCCCCGGCCAAAGATGCCTGCGGTAAATCCGCCGCTATCAGTTGCTTTGGGGGCCTCGCCCGTCGATAGTCGACCCTCTTGGTCCGGCTCGCTCCCTCGCGCAGTTCTCTGGAGAGTTATGGATACGCAAGAGCCCTGTTGACATTGCCTCTCGGCCGTGGACGCTCTGCCCGTACATTGGTCCGTAGCCAGTCAGCGTCTTCCCAGGTGAAGAGAAAGCCAGACTATTGCCTTCCAGACCTCCACAACCCGCAGGCGACCCCGTCGTCCGTCGTTCGATGTTGTTGGTGGCATAGCGAGGCCATTTCCATTGTTGGTTGCTCGCGTCCACCGTACCGTGTCTATCGATCCAACCGGCCAGCGTTCCATTGCTCATCTTGTACCCACGGGCATGACCCCCGCTGGCGCTGTTGGCCACCACAACCTTCTGAGGTGTTATATATTCGGAGCAAGCCTCGTCCCGTCTCCGTGATCGTCCCTTCACCCCATCCGCCCATTTGCAGCCCTTGCGTCTGACTCCACGTGGTAACCATGGCCTCGACGCGTTCTGTTCTGACGGCGGCTCTGCTGTCTCTCGGCCAGCTTGTTTCGGCCCAGACCCTCAAGGTCGACGGCCAAGAAATCGGTCAGTGCCGGGAATCGACGCCGCCAACGGACCTTGTCTGACTGACTGTCAAATAGCTGCCGATGCCTCCACCGTTGCTCCGGCTGCCGAGGTTGCCGACGTTTCCATCGCAAGCACCTCGGCCGGGCTCTCTGACAAGGAGAAGATCCAGCTGACCGATGCTGTCCTTGCGAACCTCACAGCCCTTCAGCTGTCCAACGTCTCCCTCTTCGGTTTCGAGGACGACTCCTCCGTCGAAAAGAGATCCATTTTTGGTCGTTGCAAAACATACCCCGGAGACCTTCTGTACCCCATCGGTCTGGTGTGGGATATATTCGACCTCCTCCTGGGTGGCGTTCTGACCAAGACGGTCCCCGAAGCCTCTGTCTGCTACGATGACTTTGGCAACTATGACCAGGCCAAGTGCGACTTTCTTACCACCAACTGGGTGAATGGCTCGCACTACCACACCGAGCACCCTACCGCCATCAACGCCGTGCTGTTCGAGGGTCTCAACTGCATGCCTCCAACCATCAACGCCGGCGAGACCAACTGCAAGGTCGGCGGCCTTCCGTCGTACGTTGTGGAGGCCAACACAGTCGCCCATGTCCAGCTGGCCATCAACTTCGCCCGCAACCTCAACCTGCGTCTTGTCGTCAAGAACACCGGCCACGACTTTGGTGCCAAGTCCACCGGTGCCGGCTCTCTTTCCATCTGGACACACAAGTTTGACGACATCACCTTCCTCGAGGACTACCAACAGGACTCGTACAGTGGCCCAGCTTTCAAGCTCGGCGCTGGTGTCCGTGCTTTCGAGGTCTACGAGGCCGCGAACAAGTACGGCGTCACTGCTGTCGGCGGTGAGGGCCAGACCGTTGGCGTCATGGGCGGTTACGTCCAGGGCGGTGGTCACAGCCCCATGAGCGGTCTGTGGGGTATGGCCGCCGACAACGTCCTCTCTTTCGAAGTCGTCACTGCCGATGGCCGCTTCGTGACCGCCAGCGAGTCCCAGAACCCTGATCTTTTCTGGGCTATTCGTGGTGGTGGTGGTTCGACATACGGTGTCGTTACCTCTGCCGTCGTCAAGGTGTACCCCAAGATCAACATCACCACCATGACCTTTGCCTTTTCCACCGGTGCCAACGTCACCACTGACCAGTTCTGGGGTGCCCTCCGCGCATACTTTGATGGCTTTGTCGAGTATGCCGTAGATAACGCCAACTATGGCTACTTCCGCATCCAGAACCTGGGCACTTCCTTCGCCTTCGACATGGGCCCTTGGTGGGCTCCCAACATGACCGAAACGCAATTGCGCGACTTGACCGCGCCTCTGTTCGCCAAGTGGGCCGAGATCGGTCTGAACGTTGAGCCTGTGTACACCGAGTACGACAACTTTTATGACGCCTGGAGCAACTCGTTTCCTCTCGAGCCATGGGGATCCAACGCCATCCGTCAGGGCAGCCGTCTGTTCCCCAAGGCCAACTGGGAGGACGAGACTAAGCTCAACGCCACCTTCGAAGCCATCAAGTCTGTAGTCGAGGAAGGTGGATACATCGTTGCCTTCAACATGGCTGCTGCGCCTGAAGGCTACCCCGACAACGCCGTGAACCCAGCCTGGCGTGAGGCGGTGATGCACTGCATCACTGCGGCCATGTGGAATCCCACTGCCGAGGAGTCTGTCATCAAGGCAGCCAGCGACAAGATGACTTTTGACTGGCTCCAACGCTGGCGCGATGTTTCTCCCGGTGCCGGTGCGTACATGTCCGAGTCGGACTACATCGAGCCCGACTTCACCCAGGCTTTCTGGGGTACCAAGTACGAGAAGGCGCTGGAGCTCAAGAAGAAGTACGACCCCAAGGACGTCTTCTACGCCCAGAATGGCGTGGGATCGGAGAGCTGGGAGATGTCTGAGATGATTCTGGGCAACCTGCCGTCGCAGAACAGCAAGTTGTGCCGCAAGCAGTAACGTGTCGATACATGATTAGCCATCTCGAAGCCTACCTAAAAGTGGCACTTTCTAGATTCATTGTAAATATTGCCGCTGTATATAGCAACACCGCCTCGTAGAGAGCTCGGTGTAGAACAAAATTCATGAGTAGAGCGAAGAACATTCATGTGGGCGAAGCAGCGTGTCGAATTGCGAATCAAGTGAAGTTGGCTTCTGTGTGGTCATGATTGACCTGCGTCCAACGGTTGCGTCACGTTGTGGTCGGTAACACAATTTCGAGCGAAGTTCAATGTAAAAAGACTGCAAGAGAGTTTATCCATTGGAACGACTGTTCGGAACGAAAATGCACGTCTGGTAACTGGTCGTGGTGTGTTCGTGGTCGTCGTAGTTGTGGTTGTAGAGTTTATTAGAGCGTTAGTCCGACCTTTGACCAACGCGATACGTACCCAGCGCCTGCGACCCACCCAAATCCACACTAGGCCGAATTAGACCAGGCGCATAACTTGCCTTCGAATTTCAAAGGTGACATCTCCCCAAACTCTTCCACTGTAGCTTCACGATCCAGCCGTCCATCATGGCTTCCATCGCCGCATCTCTGGCCTCGGCCCTACCGAAACCCAAATATACCGTCGAAGATGAAGAGATACCCGCCCACGCACAGCAGCGCGGGCCTCGCATCGTGGGCGCCGGCCAGCTCGACGAGACGCAGATCGTGCTGAAGAGATCCGGCCCTCCTCCTTACCAACAACGCGCGGGATGGCGCCCGCGAGGCCCCGAAGACTTTGGCGATGGCGGCGCGTTCCCCGAGATTCCGATCGCGCAGTATCCCCTCGACATGGGAAAGAAGGGGGCGACGGCGAGCAACGCGCTCGCGATCCAGGTCGACGCAGAGGGCAAGCTGGACTATGGCGCCATTGCGCGTCAGGGTCACGCCGAGAACCGAATCGTGCAGACATCCTTCAAAGACCTTATTCCGCTTCGCCAGCGCGCCAACGCGGGCGAGATCGACTTGAGCCGACCGAGTCAAGAGGAGGTGGCGGCGACCGCTGAGAAGACCAGAAATGCTCTGGCAGTTCTCGTCAGCGGTGCAGTCGCCGCACAGAAGCCCAAGAATGTCAACGTTGGAACACGCGCCGACCCTACCTTTGTGCGCTACACGCCGGCGAACCAGATGGGCGACAACTCGAAGAAGCAGGATCGAATCATGAAGATTGTCGAGAGGCAGAGAGATCCTATGGAGCCACCTAAATTCAAACACAAGAAGATTCCTCGTGGACCGCCGAGCCCGCCTCCTCCAGTGCTGAGATCGCCGCCGCGGAAGCTGACGGCGAAGGACCAGGAGGACTGGCGCATACCCCCGCCCATTTCAAACTGGAAGAACCCCAAGGGTTTCACCGTGCCCTTGGACAAGAGACTGGCAGCAGACGGCCGCGGTATACAGGACGTGGCCATCAGCGACAAGTTTGCGCAGTTCTCCGAGGCGCTCTACGTTGCCGACAGACACGCCCGCGAGGAAGTCAGGCAGCGTGCGGCGATGCAGCAGCGTCTGGCAGAAAAGGAAAAGGCGCAAAAGGAGGAGCACCTCCGGATGCTGGCACAGAAGGCTCGCGAAGAGCGTGCTGGGGCCGGTCGACGCGACTCAAGATCGAGATCGAGATCGCGCTCGCGCTCGCGCTCGCGCTCGCGCAGCTATAGTGGCTCTGACTCGGGAGACTCAGACGGGTCAGAGGATTCGGAAGTTCGGGAAAGAGAACGCGCCAGGAAGGAAAAAATGCGTGACGAGGAGAGGAAACTGCGTCAGTCGCGCATGGGCGCGGAGAGGAGGGTGCAGGTCATGGCACGGGAGCAGAACCGCGACATTTCAGAAAAGATTGCACTGGGTCTCGCAAAACCGACGCAGTCCAAGGAGACCATGTACGACTCGAGATTGTTTAACCAGTCCAGCGGCTTCGACAGCGGTTTCAATGAGGACAACCCGTACAGCAAGCCCCTCTTCGCCGCGCAGGATGCCATCGGCAGCATTTACAAACCGCGGGTCAACATGGACGACGACGAGGACGAAGAAGCAGGCGAAAAGGAGATGGCCAAGATCCAGAAGACCAGTCGATTTGGAGAGGCCCTGGGAAGGGGCACGTTCAAGGGCACGGAAGATGTCGAGGTAAGCATAACAAGTCGGATGGCAGCGAGGACCATGGACAGCAGAGCTAACGTTTTTTCGTCTCACAGGCAAGGGAAGGACCCGTGCAGTTCGAAAAGGACGCGGCAGACCCTTTCAACGTTGACAAGTTCTTGTCCGAGGTGGAGCATAGTTCGTCGTCAAAGAGGGGGTACGGACTACAGGACGACGAGTCCCGGCAGCCAAAGCGGGCGCGTGTAGAAGAGGACGACGACTAAACCCGGGACCTGGTCGGAAGAGTCTGGAACTGGCACACGGCGGGCATAGTTTCTTCAGCTTCAGCAGTCCGCATTGAAACCACCGACTCGTCCCACGCAGACCGACTCGTCAAGGCATTGCACAGGCTGCGAAGGTTTTGCAGTTTGGAGGAGCGGGGCAAGGCGTTATGCAGAAAAATTGAACGTCGAGCTGCGTACAGAAGTCGGTGCGAGCTCTGGCTTTTTTCTTGAACAGATAAACACGGGACGACTGTGAGATATTCCGCTGGTGCTTTACAACTTTCTGCGCAGTTAGTGCGAGCAATCAAGAGTCATGGCTGGCTTCAAGCCGAGTGGTGAGCTTGCAGCGACGTTGACGGTTTCAGAGAATCGAGGTTTTTCATGCGGCTCAGTGGCGCATCCCCAGACCGAGAACCGGATGGTAGATCTGGGCAGCGGCGCGGGTTCTTGACAGGACGGACAGGGGCCAGGAGTCGGCAAGAGTTGTCAGAGGGTCGCAGGTAGTGTTGGGCGAAGGGTGACAGCCAGGGACGGCGAGGAGGCGGGCGGACGTTGTCATTGGTCTTTGGGGAGCTGATTTGCGGCTACGAGGCGAGAGCAAGACATCAGGCGAACAGGGATAGATCTGCCCGGGGTGTTGCCGTGGCTCGAGGAGAAGAAGTTGAGACGAAGACCAAGGCAAGGGTGTGAGGACGGAGCATGGGACGTTCCGGCGTATGTCTGCTGTAGACGGCAGTCTGACTGGCGGGTCGTTGAAACAGCATTAGGCGGGGGGTGGTTTGTCTTTCTTGGTTAAGCTCCGAGTTGGAATCTGACGAGAACTTGGCTCGACCGGGTTTGAGAAGTGCCGAAAATGTGATGATAGGTTATGGTGTTGTCTACATGGCAAAGTCAGATAGTCGGAGGAGGGTGGCCTGCAGTATGCATTTCGAACCGTAGATGAGGTGAGTTGGCGAATGAGGCACAAACGCGAAGCCAGAATTAACCATAAGCTTATGTGACGGCCGGGATCGTGATGGGCGTTGGGCAGCAGAGCAAGAAGCATGTAGTTCCCATATAGAAGAGGCTGTTAAGTTTCAGGCTGCCAGTGTTGTGGCATCGGCTGGCGGTCCGGTTCGCCAGCAACTACGACGCGCCTCGTCCCTCTCTTTCATTTGCAAAGTAGGTAACTGGACCGGTCAGAATACCGACACAGACAGACGAGAGTTTCTCTATTACGATGTAGAGTTGCTGGCTGCTGCACATGGGTTTCTGGCTGGCAACTCGAGCCTGGTCCGAATGCGTGGATTTGCCCCCCGTGCGTAGATCAACGGCAGATGTTCGGAGACGCTCATCAGACCGATATTGGGGAACAGCTGAGACTTGGCGACGATGGCATCGGTATTCGAGAAACACAGCAATGCAGGTCGATCATCACAAGCAATATCTGGGTTGGTTTCACAGGCAGGAGGAGGAGGGGCAGTTGAGGACGTCAAAAGACATGGGCCGAGACATCCTTCCAGATGGTCTGTGGAGTGGCTTGGGCGTCCAACTTGGCTTCTGTAGCCAAGCCCTTTAGCGGGCGTGCGCTGTACGTACGCCCCTGAGTTGTGGCAGTGACAGTGGCCGTGGCTTTGAGCTCAGGCGGCGCCAGGTCTTTTATCCGAGTCCGACTTCATCCTAGGTTTCTTCCATCTCCTCCCATCTCTCCATTCTTATATGTTCTTCAGGTCGTTATTTCACGCCGAACACCTGAGATACACGGGTCATCTCAACGCCACCAGAAGCAGCAGCATGAGGAAAGAAATCGAGATCAACTGGCGCCCCGCCTGATGTCTGGTTCTCAGCTCCGTACTACCGACGATCCATCCGTCCCATCTCTTGTTTCTTGCCTCGATCAAAGTCAGGTCTCGTCATGCTGTCGGTGGTTGGGGTGGTCGATGCGTCCGGGGTGTCTCGTCTGAGAGACGGTGGCAGCAAGCTTGCTCATTCATGCTCTGGACGCAGAGACAGCTCTCGGGCATGAAGAAGGGGCATCTGAAGTGGACGAGCCAGGGATGGCTAGACCTTTGCGATGCACCTCAGGTCTGAGCCGGGTTCCGCCCCAGCTCTACCATCCGCATAGCGTCAGGGTCCCGTCCTTGCTCGTGCAGAAAGTCTGCGAAAGCCTTATTCTAGCGCTCCCGAACCTATCCATCTCGTCGGCTACTTTGTCGCCATGGGACCAGTGTGCCCAGACATGTCTTCGGCGCTGTCACCCAGCTGCGTCCGAGACCATACTAGGCATCCGGGTGGTAGTGCCGGCCGTTCTCTTCGGATTCTCTTGTGCCCTGCCCCTGAACTCGAGATTTAGGATGCCACCCATAGCTCGGACAATTTCTGGCTGATGCTCACTTAAAGAGAGTTGTTGGGCACTACGTATCAAGTTGTAGTCCTCGCGTCGTGGTCTCCACTCACGATGGATGCTTATTTCTCCACGTCTGCCCACCTTCACGACGCAGAAAACTGCCTCTTTCTTTCTCCTTAGCCGTCGTCTATCGTGCGTTTGGACATGGCGTGTACACCACTTCCTATTAATACCACTCTTTAATTTCTTCTCATGCCTCTGAGAGGACTGCGCCGCTCTTTTTTAACCACGTCGACCAAAGTACCACACCTCGCGCTGAGTCACAGCGTATACTCGGCTCGATACACCATAACCGGGCGGGAGCAGAAACGATATCACACGCTATACGAACAATCTACGCCCTGGACCTGCATCTCCTTGCCCCTATGCGAGCACCGTCGACGGCCCCTGCAGACACAGCACACGTCTTCGGCAGCAAGGAAAAGTACTGTGCATGTCCTACCAACTAAAGAGACAAAGTGTGCACACTTTAGGGAGTCCGCCAGTCACACATCAGTCGAGGCCGGCCTTTGGACCAGCCGTCCTGGGTGACCCGCAGATATCACAGTCACGTACGCGTACTCATACGCACGCATACGCAGTACGTATGATAGGCGTAATCGACGCTCTGTTAAACCGGGGAAGCGTATCAGCTTGAGCCTGACTGAGCCTTGTTGAGTGGACAATGGCTCCCAATCTGGGTCTGGCCTCATCTCTCGGCTATACTCCATTCGAGTACTGGAAGGGACCGAAACCTGTCATTCCCAGGTCGAAGCGCAAATCACGCGCCGTCGCCCTCGATCTAGAGCCGTTGCTTCCCACCCCCACCCCGGCTCGGGTTCAGGTCCCAGCTGGTGGAGGTGGTGGAGGTGCTGGTGGTGCTGGTGCAGCTTCACGTTCGAGACAACGACCTACTCCCACCACACAATGGCCTGCTCGTCAACAAACACAACCACCACGTCTAATACCTCCCCCAAGCGCCTTTGTGGCGCAGCCGGCCACCTTCGTCGTCTCGCCCAATAACAGCAAGTCGCCCTTTGCAGAGATACTCGTCGTCCCTCCAAAGGTCCTGGTCCACCCGCTCTTCCGTGATGAAATAAAGACCCCAGACTGGCCCAGGGGTTTCTTCCCATACCCAGACTCCAAGAACGACTCGACTTTCAACATCATGGGCGATTTTGGACACTCCAACGACCACCTCCGTGAGACGACCCCGTGGTGGAATCCCCGGGGCTGGACCAAACGGATCTGGGCCGGTGTGGGTGCCGCCATTATCATAATCATTGTCGTCGTCGTCGCCGTCGTCGTGACCCAGAACAACAAGAACCGGTATCCGGACTACTCGAAGCTGTCGTACACGCTGAGTGACACTTGTACCGAGCACCCTTGCTCTTGAGAATCGGCCGACATCCCGGACTGATGACGCGAGAACAGACTCTGGAGAGGACTTCTTTGACAAGTTTGACTACTTCAACACATACGATCCTAGTGTGTTACGCTGGATGAGGCTGCCGGACGCAGTTGCACTGACAGGCCCGGACAGCAAATGGAATGGTCCACTACGTCGGCCGTGACGAAGCCGCAACCAGGGTACTTGTCATCCACCTCCTGACCACTTCCCACCAAAAGCTCATCCGCTCGTGACACACAAAGAACCTCACCTACGCAACCTCGGACACGGCGGTGCTCCGCGTCGACACCGCCGTAGGCCCGTCCTCGACTCCGGACGCCTCGACGGGCCGCTTCTCCGTCCGCGTCGAGTCCAAGACGCAGTACGACAGGGGCCTCTTCATCTTCGACGTCAAACACACGCCCTACGGCTGCGCGTCCTGGCCCGCGCTGTGGTTCTCGGACCCCAACAACTGGCCGGCCGCCGGCGAGATCGACGTCATGGAGGCCGTCAACCGGGGCACCGACGGCAACCAGATGACTCTGCACACCACCTCCGGCTGCACCATGGACGTCAAGCGCAAGCAGACGGGTTCCGTGCTGCAGACGGACTGCAAGAACGGCACAAACGACAACGCAGGCTGCGGCGTCGAGGCCAAGTCCTCGTCCTACGGCGAGGTTTTCAACAAGGCCGGCGGCGGGTACATGGCCATGGAGTGGCGCGACGAGGGCATCCGCGTCTGGCAGTTTGCCCGCTCCGGCGTGCCCCCGGACATCACCAACAAGGCGCCCGACCCGAGCTCCTGGGGCGAGGCACTGGCCGACTTCCCAAACACCTCGTGCGACATGGGCTCGCACTTTGGCAACCAGTCGCTCATCATCAACATTGACGTCTGCGGCGACCTCGTCGAGGCAAAGTACGCCGACTCGGGGTGCGGAGGCACGAGCTGTTCTGATTTCCAGGCCAACAACCCAGACGCCTTCGACACGGCTTATTGGGAATTTGGGGCCTTTCAGTTCTACTCGGCCTTGTAGATGTGTACATTGCTCTTCGGAAGGCGGGGGAAAGATAGTTACCATGAGACGTATTTCGTTTTGCCACCGTGGCAGGCACCAGTGGCAGGATCCTGTTGATCCGTGACTTTTGGGTAAAGCGAGCAAACTAAAATCTTGTTCTTCTGAAAACAGACACAGATTTAGGTGGAAAAGTTTCGACTCTTGTCTAGAGTGCCGTCTCTATATTACAAAACCCATCTCGACGCATTTTCGCAGTGAGATTATAGAGTGAACAAGCTTCCCTTCTTAAAACAACGACCAAAAGCGGAGAATTTTCAGCCTTCTATACCCCGAGATCATCTCCCCGATGAATCCCTTCCCATAAACGCCGTGCAATGCAAACATGACACACAACCCACACCTCCGTTTTGTTCATACACTCTCCTCCCCCCGGTAGCGCCAACCACCCCCAGACGTATGTATGCCCCGTCTACTCGTCGCTAGGCTGCCTCATGTACGCATCAATCGCCGCGCTGAACGCCGCAAACGCAACGCACCCGCCCAGCGCCGCCTGCGGACCCGCGTTCTTGGCCAGGATCCCGCCCGTAAGGCACCCCGCCGCGACGCCGTTGCCCAGGTCGTTCTTGGCGCGCAGGCCCTCGATGCCGCACTCGATGCCCGCGAACAGCGCGCCGACCTTGCCAAAGTTCTTGGCCATGCCGTACGACCGCGTGCCCATGTCCTTGAACCCCACGCGCAGCTGCTGCTTCAGCGGCAGCTCCGAGATGGGCGTCGTCGTCGTCTGCCCGCCGACCGTGGCCGTGTGGAAGGGTGTGTCGTAGGACATCTGTCATGGTCCGTCTGTCGTTAGCTTTTCCCTTGGGGGCTTTTACAGTTTTCAACTAGGTACCCGGTGGGTAATTAGGACGACGTACGGATGCCATGAACATGCCAAACAAACCGCCCATGCCGAATCCCATGACTCCAGACATGATACTCTTGGTGTAGCAGTTCTCCATGAATTGGTTCATCTACCCAGTGTCAGCACTCCGTCTACAATGTCGTCGTAGCTGCTAAACGTACGGCCTTCATCTGCGGATCAGGGGGCCCCATGGCTCCAGCCGCGTCGCTCGGCGGCCCTTGCGGCGGAACCTGGCCTGCTCCGGGAAAGTTCATTTCGAATCGCGTAAATGGTATTGTTTCGACCCAAGCAATGGCTGCTTCGAGATGCTGGAGATGATGCGACGGCGACGCGCAGAAGACTCTATTCGCGAAGGATGACGGTTTGTCGATTTTTGGCAGACAGCAACCGCCACCAGGTTACCAAAAATCCTTATCTTATCCGTACAGGCCCGTGCTTCTCCGAAAGCTAGGTACCCGACCTGACTGGATCCGCCCGGGTGATGTGGGTCCGAGAAAGCGGATGGATCAACAACCTGTGCGGCGCCATGGACCATCACGTCACCTTTCAAACACTTCAACACACAGCAGTTTAGTCCACCAGGAGTATAAATCGTCATCGAGTTTGAATGTGAACTACAAGAACTTGGCCCTCTTTTAGAGGACACCGTTGAGCGGCCCGCATTCGACACGCCCGCGTCGTAAATGCCTCTCGTGAGGAGCATGGTATATGACGAGACCGAGTATGCGCTGAGGCTTCCTTCGCAAAAGCTCCCTGTTCAGCCCCTCATGCTACCGCAGTATAACTCACTCATGCGCATGCAGCACCAGACCACCTCTAAGTTGGAGCTCGCCTCTGTGCATTCAAGCCGGCAGAATATTGGCTTGTGATTACTTCAAAAACAGGTCAGCGCCGTTCCTGTACGCCCTCGTCCGGTCGGCGTGGTCCATTCCGAGGTATTCGTCGTCGGATGTCGCAAGAGCCGACAGTTCGTCATCTTGAATGATGGTCAGCATATTTCTTCACGAGTGGCTTGTTCGCCTCTCACCGTCGTTCAGATATTGCGCTTTGGAGAAGTGGGATCTCTTGATCACCGCAAACTTGATCTTCTCGAAACTTTTACCCTTGAGACCGGTTCGCTTCTCAAGACGCTTCTTCGTGTCCACGAACTTTTCTCCCTGTTTGGAGTAAGCATCACACCAGATATTTGCAGCTAGCATCGCGCACCTCGATGACCAAGAGCCTGAACGGAACGCCATGGACTCTGCTTGGTTCGTTTTGGAAATGGAAAACCTGAATCAAGTGGGCATTCTCGTCTTCGTGTAGCTCATCCTCGGGAACCCGCTCAGCGAAGACGGTGGTATAGTCGTTCATGCTGATAACCGGGTAATCCCGTCCCAACTCTCGGTACCACTTGTGGCTGCTTGTTTCGTACACTCGGATTCTGCCGCCCTCGGATTCGTCTGGAACTCCGTTCTTCTTGATGAGGACTTGAATGAGGTCGTCGATGTTGCCGTTCTTGGCGACAAGAAGATCCAATGGCTCCTTCAAACTGTTAGTGTCATATGCTTGTCGCGTAGCTGGGTAGACGACTGACCTCCTTCGTGATGCCCTCACTAAGCCACGTGACCTTAATGGCCTTCTTTGTGTCAAGCTCCGCTAAGCTCATGTCCAAGACCTCAAAGTAGAAGGCATCGTTTCGTTGACTCGAACTGAGCTGGTTGTAACCAGTGGGACTAAGAATGGTGTGCAGATTTTGGTTGACGCCGCGCTTAACGGTTGTCTTCGGGTTTCCTGTCGCCGAATTGACAGTCCAGAAGCGGATGTGAGTAGGGGGTACGCCCAACTTTTCTGCTACGCGCTCTGCTAGCGTGTCGTACGTGATCTTAGAGCTCAGGACCAACTCAAAGGGTGGATACTTTTCGGCATCGCAACGAGTCTGGTGGGCGTGAAACTTGACCGTCTTTTTGTTGTGAAGGAAGTCGTAGTAGTCGCGGGCGTCGTCAAACCGGTCCGTCTTCTTCACCGGCTCCTCCGATGCTTGCTTCTCGCCCAGGCCCAGATGCTTCTCCAGGATGCCTTTATCACCCTTGCGCTCTGTCGCACGCTGGAAACAAATGATATCGCCATCCTGCAGCTCGGCGCCCTTCAAGGACTGCTTCGGTTTCAGCCCCTCAATCATGGTGGGTTTGATTTCCTGCAGACAGTCAGCAGCCAGCAACTGGTTCATCCAGACATGGCACACGCACCTCCCACAGCGAGACCCTCTCATCGGACGG
Organism: Colletotrichum lindemuthianum; assembly: GCA_001693025.2. Lineage (NCBI taxonomy): Eukaryota > Fungi > Ascomycota > Sordariomycetes > Glomerellales > Glomerellaceae > Colletotrichum > Colletotrichum lindemuthianum. The sequence continues at coordinate 4,217 of MASP02000140.1, read as the reverse complement.
CAGCTTGTCGCCCCAGCCCATCTTCTTCATTACGATGGGGATCAACTCTTCCACCTTCTTCTCCTTACTGATATACACGTGGCCGACTCCACTGAGCGATTGCGCCTCAACGTCAAAGTGTTTCAGGAAGAGAAGAATCAAGTCGTTTTTCACCACAACACCGTGCTGTTGGCCTTGGTAAGTGGGCCAGGTGGCCTCTCCTTCGGGCGACACATCTTCGGCGACTTCAGCCCAGACTCGCAAGAACTGGTCTCTGTGAGCGGAGGCTCTTTGGAAACACTCCTCGACCGTTGGGCGAAGATCCATTATGGGCTGATCCGGACGGATGGTCTTGTTCTGGCGATTGACCATGAGCCAGAGGCGCACCTTGCGAGGGTCCTGGTCAATATCCTTCGCAATAGTCGCCACTAAATCCTCCATGGTAGACTGTCGCAGGACTCTGTAGGATCGTGGAGCGGCCTCCGTGTCGGCCTGATCGGGCTCAAAGGAGGTCAGGTCCGTGCCGCCATGCTTCTTGAAGGTGTCTTCCGTAATGACCTTGACGCCTATGTAAAGATGCTGCTCCTCCTTCTCCTTGCGCTTAGCTTCACGCAAGGCAGTCTCCTCTTCGAATCGGGTGCGCAGATGAATGGGAATGTCCTCCTTCGTGACGGGGCAGAGAATGTCATCGAGTCGTGTTTGGCGGATATACACCAACATGTAGGCACTGTTCTGCCGCATGACTGGGGTCTTCTTCTGCAAAGGGGCACGGAGATGGTTGGCGGGCGTCCTGTACTCTCCACCAAAGTTCTCTTCGAGAACCTCGCGCATAGTAGCTTTGGTGACCTTGTCGTCATCGTACTTGTAGAACCACCCGTCCTTCTCGGGCTTCAAGAACGCATAGTAGTGTCCTGCGTTTAGGTCGCCGCTGTGCACAAGCACTCCGTGCAGCTGGTACGTCCAGGGCTCCGATTTGTCGGCGTCCTCCGAGAGAAACGGTGCAGCGTCAAAGAACTCGGGGAACTCGTATCGGTCGTTGATCTTCATCATCATGTCCCGCTGGATGTCGTATTCAAATCGCTTGAGCTGAAGATGAAGAACGTTGGGGAAGCTCTGGAAGATGACACCCTTGTTGGCGTCCTGAAGCTTGAATTCGTCACCAGCGTAATACTGGTTCTCGCCATCCATCTTCTCAACACCAATGTAGTCGTGCAAACTGTCCGTGAGATTCTTGTTGCCGCTGACGTTCAGCTGGATGTCCCAAAAGTCCTCGACGCGACTGCTCTCGTAGTCAACATTGACACAAGATATGTATGTCTTGATCTTGCCGCTGAACATCTGAGGCAGCACGAGCTCGGCAGGAGTACCCTTCATCTTTTCTTCCATTCGTTCCATGAGCTTGCGCGACAGTTCTTGGACGTCCTGTTGCTCGAAAATATGTCGCGTCTCCCATCCGAACGACTTGGTGAGTTCGTTGGTGCCGACGGCCGTCTCCGAGGTCTGGAGTTGGTAAAAGAGGCGCTGCAGAGTGTACGCGCTGTTCGTCATGCTCTCCTCCTGTTGCGTGGGGATCTCGTAGATGGCCTGAACGGGATTAGTAAAGTTGCCCTACACGCAGTCTAAGAAGCTCTACTTTTCTGAAGGCGTTGGTGAAGTATAGAGACTGAAGCAGAGAGTTGAGGTAGCACGTGGCACCTTGGTTGCGCAAGCCAACGTAGCCAGTTTCCGTCTTCGAATCATAGTTATTGAAGTTGTGCCAGAGCACACCCGTCTCGTCCTCGACAATGCGGAGGTAGGCTGTAATGTTGGCCGTGTCGTTTTCGCAAAGAGGTCTGTTGCCACCCTCCCATGGCACGTTGAACATCTTGCGGAGCTCCAAGAATCTGGTGAATCCCCAATCGGACTCCTCCTTAGTGAAGCGATGGTGGGCCGTATGATGAGTGTACAGGCTCGGGTCGTTCGGGTTCCAGAGCACCAAGGCGAATTGAACGCAGCAGCTCCAGTTGTCGGGGATGTTCGTTGCTTCGTACCCGTGCTCGAGGTAGATTGAGCATTGATCAACGTTGTTGCCGTGGGGGAATAGAAGAATCCGCCTGCGACGAATGTAAGCATCTCGACAGCAGCAGATGGAGCACTGGGCCGTACCATGGGTGACCTCCGGCTTGGAAGACAGGGCCATGCTCCTTCTTTGACATTGATCTCCAAGCCTCTACCGACCAAGTATTGACCACATCTTCGAGGACGCGGGGTTCTTCGTGAAGGTGGGGGAAGATGACATCCTTCATGGCATCGACTGTCCGAATTAGCCGATGCAGCAGGGAGTGTGCGAATTGGGTTTCCTCACAATCATTTGCCAGGGGAAGGTCCTGCAGCTGTTCGACATCATTATCGAGGCTCTCGGGGATGATGGTGATGGGCTCCTTTTCGGATTCGGGGCCACCGGCGTAGTCGTCAGTGTCCACCGCCATCTCGTTGGGGGAATGTATGTCGTTGTTGTAGCTCTAGAAGAGTAGCAATGAGGTTAGCCAAGCTCAAGCTATGCTAAGGCAAACACTGCTCTGCAAAAGAGGCCAAGCTGCAAAATGGACCTCTGTGTTGCAGTGGCGGTTCGGTTGAGGTTGGCAGTAGAATGGTGGGGTTTGAAGTTTGCGAAGGGCATGTCACGGGCGGATGGGAGTGACACGGCAAGAGTGACGGGAGGCGCTGCTCTATGAAGCTCAGCAGAGCAGACGCGCATGAAGGCAAGGAAAGTGTCCATGTCTGTCGCTTGTCTCAGGACGTCACTTACCATGGTCTACCGTGTGGGCAAGTGGTGTGGGAAGCAACTGCAAGAGGCCGATGCCAAAGCCAGCGCCAGGAAACTGCAGCGAAATGGCAGGCGATTTGCGCCACAACCTGGTACTGGTACCGGTTCTAGTTTCGATGACGAAGCAGGGCCTCAGAGGGCAGGCAAGCAGCAGGTGACAAAAGGGCGCCGACAGGCTGCGTTCAAGACACACGAGCACGGCAAGTGCAAGTAGCAATGGTGTCTTGGGCAGGTGTTGCAAAAAGCTGTTGACGAAGCAAGGTGTGGAAGAGATGTTGCATGAATATTGCGAGGTATGGCAAGACCCGGGAGGTGGAGGCAGGTGGGCGAAGCAGGACCAAGACCCGGCGTAAAAGGTGCGTTAGGTAGTCGGTCAGTCGGTAAAGCTATCTTAGGTAGGTGCCAGGGGCGACAAGACTGCAGGCAGACAGGTAGGTAGGTACGGATACAATGGGGGGCAAGAGAGCCAAGACGCAAGGTAAGGTAAGGCAAGGAATGAGCGAAGGATAAGGTGGGAGGTGACAGAATCCGGCTGGAGGGGCACGACACAGTCAATGGCCAGGTGCAGAGTACAGAGTGCCTTCGGTACCTCAGCTACCCTAGGTAAGTAGGCACTTCCTTCAGAGAGAAGAGTGCTTAGCTCAGCTCAGCTCAGCTCAGCTTCTCCAAAACCATGAGACTTAGAGACACAGGACAAAAGGCCCAAGGCTAGGAAGGAAGCAGAATATTGTGTAGGGTCACTTAGGTGATGGCGATGCCTGAGCGTCTCGTCGTGGGGAAGTTGCAAAGGACAGCGGTTAAAGTGAGTAGGAAGCCGGCTTGCAGTGAGGGCAATGCAGCGACGGGCTGACAGACAAGAAGCCGGACTGTAGGGTGTGTGTACTCTGTCTCCGTAGGTACCTTAATGTAGTGTACGTGATGGAGACCTAAGGTACGTGTTAAAGTACCACCTGCTAAGGTTTTGGCTGGCTGTTTCTGGTGTCTTCTTAACAAAGGTGGGAACATGAAATATCCCGTCGAGGGCAAGCCCCGCCGTCTTGGACCATTTCATCCAGTAGGACCTTTTTCTGCTACGCATTCCCTCAGGCAAGGTGAGTGGACAGGCAGGACAGGACTGCCCGAGGGCGGGCCTGCTTTCCCCTCCACTGTTTGCCTGCTGTACGGGACCTTTACTGCTTTGGATTGGGGGACAGCAGTGATCCACCCATCCAATGACGTTGCTGTGACCGCTAACCAGGGTTGGAAATTAGTCTAGTCTAGTCTAGTATAAGCTATACTAGTACTAGGCTAGTTTAGTATAGATTATACTAATACTAGTCTAGTATAGTATAGCTTATACTAATACTATACTAGTCTAGTATTAGTATACTAATTAGTATATATAAAATAACTACTATTAATAGAAATCTAGTTAATTATTTTAATAAATTAA